>CM031704.1:11246633-11427071 GCA_018466805.1 Hippocampus abdominalis | reverse complement strand
GCCAGAGCCTTCAGTCGTGCT
Source organism: Hippocampus abdominalis (assembly GCA_018466805.1). Lineage (NCBI taxonomy): Eukaryota > Metazoa > Chordata > Actinopteri > Syngnathiformes > Syngnathidae > Hippocampus > Hippocampus abdominalis. Next base: position 11,427,050 of record CM031704.1, on the reverse strand, counting down.
GCTCCAAAGCTCTGGAACAATCTACCCCCGACCTCCAAAACTGTACACTTCTATCCACTTTCAAGTCCCGTCTAAAAACAGACTTGTTCAGGACTGTCTACAATACATTCTTCCATTTCCTCTGTTTTGTGATTTTATGTCCTTTTTTATACAATATATCTCTCTTATTTTTTTTTACATTGTATTTTCTGTACAGTGTCCTTGGGTGGCATGAAAGGTGCTTTTAAATAAAATGTATTATTATGAATGATAGACGAGACCTGCTTTTGTTCTGATAAGTCTTTCTCTCTCTCTCTCTCTCTCTCTCCCGCGTCGCGATCCAAGAGTAACCCGCGGGATAAGACAGAAAGATGCACAGCCAATCTACATGGCTTTACATCTTCTCAGCCCCCCCCCCCCCCGCCCCCTCACCCACATGTACTGTATATGTTGCTCCATGTGTGTTTTGCTGACTTTCGCTGCTTCTCGTAGACTTTTTGCGGACTTAAAAAAATAAAAAAATTATGATTGTTTGTAAAAATCCGCGATGCACAGAGGCCGCGATAAACGAACCGCGAAATAGCGAGGGATCACTGTATTGTTTACCCTGAAAAGTCGACCACTGCCGTCTGTTGGTCACACCCATCAGCAAAGGCATCTGGCCCGGATTTGGCATGAAGCTGGCACAGCTGTCTTGTGTCGGCACTGGCATAATGCATGTGGGCCGAACACGGCTCAGGCGTGGCAAAGAGGCACTGGAGGGCCAGTTGTGGAGTGAAGTATTTGGGCCAGAAATCAATTTACAACTCCGTCCCGTATATGGCCAGCCAGTATTGAGCCACCCTTAACCCAGGAAACCCAAGAACCCTTTTTATTCCTTGGAAATGATGAATTATATATTAAATGACTGCTACATGTTCACTGAACACCAAAATATATGTGTTTTCAAAATTCAATGCTTTAATCCTAATTTAGGATTAGGGCCAAATTTGACCATTTGGGATTTAGGTTGGCATTTGAGTAGCAGAATTTAGAGGTGCCATATTTGACCCCGTGGGTTCCCTGGGTTAAATGCAGTTTCAGATTTTTTGTTCTACACACAGCCTTGTTTTACAATTGCACACCTATGCGGAATTCCATTCATCACACACACCACACACGCGCACACGCACACACACACACACACATGCACACACACACACATTTGCACACGCACGTACTAATTCTCGTGCACGCTCGCTAGTGCGCACACACAAATTAAACGTGGTCAACTAAGATTATGTTGAAGTTGACTGGCGTCAACGAAAGAAGGTACAAGTTTGAATTGTCGTGTTTTTGTTTTTTTCCCTCGTACGCACTTTATGTACAACAGTCAAGTATTGCGCCACTCCGATACAATAGGTGGGGATGCACCGCAAACGTTAGCTGCCACCCACCAATTAAGACGAACAAGAAGAAGACGCAAGAAGAAGAACAGCGCTTGCAGTTAAGGACGACGCTCTTTGCCCAGTTGCCTATGCACGCTCGGGTGAGACATCCAGAAAAGACGTGGTGAGTAAATGTATTTCATTTCAGTATTTTGTGCTCCAAGCACAGATATGACTTCTTTATGGTGGCATAGGGAAATATAAAAATATATTGTGCTACAATTTAAGGGTTATTTACATGTATTTTTTTGTCACCTGTTGTATCTAAATCGAGACTGAAGCGCGCGAATTGTGAAAATAAACTGCTCAGCTATGTCACAGGCAGGCTGGGCGTGAACCTGCTGCGTCACAGTTTCCGTGTGCATGTGAGTTTAGTGAAAATGTAGGTGATTGAACAGTCAGAGGTGCTGCCAAAAAAACCCTTTCTCCATTGAAATACAATGAAATTAATTTTGATTCAGTTTGCTGCGATACAAATCGGATACTTCATACCTGACCATAAAGTTAATCTAAAACTTATTACCTCAATTCAGAAACTAAATCTAACGTTGAAATGAAAATTTTGTATTTGTAAGACTGAATATGAAAATAAAGAGAATTTAATTTTCAGTGAGGATCAAATACAGTTTCAAAGAAAAAAAGTATTTCCTTTCAAAATCAGATTGTACAAATCAGATTGAGTTATTCAATATGATTCAGAGTAAAATATACAAATCCATCCATTATCGGAGCCACTTAACTTCAATTCATGTAATTCAACTTTAGTATAAACTATTTAAAAGTTATTCACGTTTAGTTTTTGGTGGCAAATATTCCGCCCCACAGTGTCACACCTAGTTTACGAAATTTCAAGGGTTATTTTTACTGACCATTCATTGATCATGACATGTACAAATGTTTGTTTTCCTAACACACTGTCCATCCTTGTTTTCTTCCAGTTCTTACAGCCGATGTGAGACCTAACAGCCTAACATCTTGGGCCTCAGACCAGGAAATTGATGTCACAATCAAAAGATGGCTACGTCTGGCTCCTGTTCGGGATGGCGACAGGAAGGAGAGCATGAGAAGAAAGAAGGCATGGAGAGCGCAACAATTTGATGGATAGAAAAATGCAGTGAAAGAGTAAGCTGCATCCCAATTTGGACTTTGTGTTCACTATTAAATAACTTTGTGTTCACTGTTAAATAAAGAAACGTGCATTTTTCCAGTGTATGTGGAGTTATATGTGAGGTTCACAAATTATGACAATAAACATATTTTTATAACAGTCGTTTTTGAGACTTAAAAAAAAAATGTGGGTCAAATATGGCTCATGAAAGATGTGGCTTAGTTAAGGTTGAATTAAGGCTGATATGAGGAACCTGTTCTGGCCCGGCGTAGGGCCGGAGTAGGGCCAGATATGGTTATACAATGCGGCTCAGATCTGGCCTAATGCGGCCCACATCATGGATGCCAGACGTGGGCCACTGCAGGACCGTCATTCATTGAGGTATGTGGGCGGAGTGTCATGCCGTGTCTGCCCCAGAGCTGGGCCAGACCAATTTTGCTGACTGGGCAGTTTGTCATTGCAACTGTTTTCAAGATGATCATATTGGTTCTTATTTCCCTCCAAAATTCGGCAGTTACACATGAAGGCAGCGCCGTGAAGATCATTTTGTGACATTTTATGGATTTTTAAAAATTTCTGAACGAAAATAATGACAATTAATTCACAACGGTGGTTCTTCCATGCTGTTTCCACCTTGTGAACTGACCTTCGCTCTCTTGGTCTCGCTGTCGCTGCGCAAAGCAAAAGAATGCCCGGAGTGCAGAGATTTGCAAGCAAGGCCTAAAAAACCTCGCCGTCTGGAACCTCGTGTCTGTTGAACGTTGCCTCGGTGTAGAGGAGGGGAGCTGTCCAATTCCTTACTGCCCTCCTTGGACACAGGTTCTTTTATTTCTCTATAAGGTGGAAGAAGACCCAACACCACGTTGTCTTTTTCTCAGTTTATCACAATGCAACACGAATCGATTCGGGCTCCTGAGAGTCTCAGATTTCGTCAGGAAGCCCCGGACAAACACATTCATGAGATTCTATAGAGACAATATGATAATGAGAGGCGGGGAGGTACGCCTCTCATGCAAATCCCGGAAACAAAGAAAGTAACATGTCATCTGACCCGGTGTGGCTGGAGGAAGTTGGGAGCGGTGAGGTGAGACCAGATCACCACTACCCACCATTTGGTGTGATGGCAAGTTTCAGACCCCCGCTGTGCATACATCCTGGGATAAGAGGTCTTCCCAGGGGGCTTAACAGCAACCAGGGACTTTCCCAAGGGTGCGGGGGACAACAGAAGACACTTGGGGGCCGTTAATCAACCAAGGAGGAAGAAGATACAATCTAACACTACATACGTTGTTTTAGGTGAGCGAACAGATGTTCAGGAAAGAGACTGGGATCATTAGTACTCATAGTAAGGCGCAGTCCCTCAATAGCTGCAACACAGATACTTGAGATAACAGTTGTTCTTTTGATGTTAAACAAGTCCTATGGAGGGGCCCCTAAAAGTGGTGGGGGTGAGGGACACTAAAGGTGATTGTAAACACAGTGAGCAGGAAATACTTCCAACAGCGTTCTACATTCTTTGTTTCTTTCAGAGCCAACTAGAATGGGGCTAAATAAAATCACAGTAAGGAATAAATTCCGTAACACTCAGCAACGCGCAACTGTCTGGAAGTGATCCGATTCACTCCCCTTGAGTTTTGCAATTTTTGCAGGGCCGAGAGTGGCGCGGATTAAAAGCAAGAGCTGAAAAAAAATCACCGCACACTTGTGCGATGTCCGCAAATTAATGGTTGCCGCTTCCTTGGTCCCACTGTCGCTGCACGAAGCAAAAAAAAGGTCGCAGTGCTGGGATTTGCAAGTGTAACCCAGACTTGTTTAGACTGTTATTTTATTGTTAGTTTCTGTAATGTGATATTTGTTTGTGATACTGTGTTTTCCGAGAGACCATGAACGCACCGCAGCGCTAGGAGCGAGGACTCTTTTGCGAAGGAGACAGAACATTCTCGCACTTTCCCTGGCGGGTCGAAACGAGAGAGCATAGATAAACTGGTCTTTGAACCCCTACCTGTGCAAGGTAGTAGAGTTGGATCCTGTGGCGATCTTTCTTTTTCTTTTCTTAGCTCGATGCTAATGTGCTTGCTAAGGAGCGCACTGTCGGTACAGTGGATGGTCTCCTTTTCTTTTAAACAACAAAGTTATATTTTAAATCAACAAAGAACAATATCCATTTTCATCAACTTCATTCCTGACTGTTTTTTTTAATGTTACAAATCGAATGCTAGCAATGCTAATCGGACATATTCAACTAAAAACACTCACCAGGAACGTTATCTCTTCTAAACCCTTCTCTCGCCTTGGAAGAAAAGAAAAAGAAAGGCAGAACTCTTATTGTCTATGAATCAGAACAGGCTATTCTGAAAATTGATCCTTTGACTTTAGGGGGACTTGTAAGCCCTGTTGATCCAAGTTCAGTTTGGACTTCTAAAACTGTTAGAGACATCACTCAAGACGAGATGGGCAAAGAAGTGGCCCGCCGATACCTTAGGGAACTCGAGTCAATGGGGAGTAGCGGCAAGGTTGGCTTCCTCAGCTTTCTTCAAAGCGAATTACAGACAGACCCCACACCAAAGATTGCAACACAACCGACTGATGACCAGAATGTTGACACTGCCACTCACTATTCCGATCGAAGTGAACCAATGGAGCCCAGTAGCGCTTTTAGCCCGAGCAATGTCCGCATAGATGAGAGCCTTTACAACCCTCCTCATGTTCAGAAGGTAGTAGTTGAGCACATTAATAATAATAATAATAATACATTTAATTTATAAGCGCCTTTCAAAACACTCAAGGACACTTTACAGTCAAAACAAGAACAATAAAACCACAGATAAAATTATAAATAATAAAAGGAGAAATTAATTTAAACTGAATATGCGATTTTAAATAGTTGACGCCGGCAACATCGCCGTCGCGAGGAGCATTAGCCGACCCAGCCAGGCCGGCCAACACGCCGTGGTCCGCGGATCGGCAGCCGTTTCTGCCGTTGTCTCTGCGTGGCCGGCGGGAGGACGACCAAAAGGAGGGCATTCCCCTGGAGCCATCGAGGTGGAAGCCCCGACGAGATCCGTGGCGGATGCACCTCCGGGAAGGACGAGGAGCGACGCCCGGGAAGCGGTGCAGCGCAGGCGGGGAGCCCGACCACCGGAAGCGGAGCGCAAGAAGCCCCGCCACCGAGCACCGTAGCAGTCCCCCCACGGGCAGACGGCGGAGCGACAAGGCGGTCCACAGCAGCATAGCCCAGACACAGGCCCCGTCGATCCCCCACCGCAGAGGGGTGGAGAAGGCACGAAGCCTCGTCCGACAGCCGAACAGGCAGGACGCCGCGACCGAGGCCAACCGTGCGACGACTGACAGTCCAAAACTACAACGAAGGAGTGTAGGGGTTCTCCCATGACGAGAGTAAACCGTGAAAAAAAAAAAACGCTAAAAAAGAATACCGGTAATTGCGGGTGAGCAGCGGCAGCCAGACGCGCCAGCGTTCACTCAACCCGGAAGTCAAGACATTGTACGTAATGAGCCAACTCACACATCACACACGAGGATACGCACTTTCTCAGGTCGAATTCCTAGGCCCAACGGTGAAGTGGATTATGAGACATGGCGCAGCCAAGTTGATCTCTTACTCAGTGACTCTTCCTTGACTGATGCACACAAGGTGAGGAGGATCCTTGAGAGCTTGCTCAGCCCTGCTTCTGAAATTGTAAAGCCCCTTGGTGTCACTGCGCCACCAAACTCTTATGTCGATCAGCTTGAATCTGCTTTCGGTGTTGTCGAGGATGGAGAAGAACTCTTCACTTCCTTTCTTTGCTCAAACCAAAACAGCGGAGAAAAATCCTCTGCTTTCTTGAGCCGCCTCCACAGTCTTCTCACCAGAGTAATTTCTAGAGGGGGAGCAGCTGCCACGAATGCAGATGGGCTGCTCCTTAAACAATTTATTCGGGGTTGCTGGGACCAGAGTTTGATAATAGGTCTCCAACTTGAAGGGAAAAAGGGTTCTCCTCCCTCATTCCCTGACCTCCTTCTCATGTTGAGGACCGAAGAAGACCGACGGTCAGCCAAGTTTGATCGTATGAAGAAACATTTGGGTGTAACTAAGGCTGCTGCACACGCCCACTCTGCATTTAGCATTCCGGTCTTTGACCAAGTACCGCTTGTAGGCCCCACTTCGTCAGATAACGAAACTGTGAGACTTGACCTGAAAATCAATGAACTCATGAGACAAGTTGAAAAGTTGAGCAAAAAGGAGAGAGACACCACCCTAATGACAAACTCCCCTGTATCTCCACAACCCATTGAGCAACCCCCAAATGAAACTGCTAAACTTGAAAATCAAATTGCTGAGTTGACCAAACAAGTTCAAATACTTGTCCAGAACCAGAAGATTACATGCAAATCCGAGAACCCCAATCCCAAGGAGTCCTCGGCTGTAAATATGAGACAAACGCAAACCTCTACTAAAATCCCTGGAATGCCGCGTGCATGGTTTTGTTTCAAGTGTGGGGAAGGAAATCACATAGCAGCCCATTGCACAAATGAACCAAATCCCACTCTTGTCAAAGAAAGGAATGCAGAGTTGAAGAAGAAACAAGCAGACTTTGCAGCAAGACAGACTACAGCCCCTTTTGCTTTAAACTAGTGGCAGCTCCTGCTGTGGGACATCCAGGAGCTGAAACCCTTGATTCTCTGAGTCCCAAATCTCTGGGCATTGAACGACAAACCACGTGCCAAACCCAACCTGTTGACATTTTCAACCCTCAATTGATATTACCCCAAGGTCTTATAGGCCCACGCTGTGGAGCCTCGGTACTTGTTGAAGGTACGCCATGCGAATCCATAATAGATTCCGGTTCACAAGTGACGACAATTTCTGAAACTTTTCACAAAGTGCACCTTTCCCATCTTCCCATCCAACCCATCCACACTATTCTTGAGATTGAAGGAGCTGGAGGACAAAATGTCCCATACTTAGGTTACATTCAAACAAACATTTCGTTTCCACAGCACATAGCGGGGAAAGAGCAGCAATTGGTCGTACTAGCACTCGTGGTTCCTGAATGCCACTTCAACAGTAGAATCCCACTGCTGATTGGGACAAATGTGCTTTTGCGACTGTATGAGCAATTAGTGGAGCAAAATGGGCCCAAGTTTATTCAGACCTTACCTTCTAAACAGTTTTCAATGATCCTCCAACATGTTGCCCAGGCACAGAGATGTGATACTCATTCCTACCCTGTCATGCTGCATAGTAAGAAGCCAATCACAGTTCTTGCAAACCAAAAATTGTGTCTTATGGGTATTGTGAGATTAGGACGGAAGAACCAGAACACAAGATTTGTACTTGAACAGCATGACCAGTACAGATTACCAGGAGGTCTGCTAATCGAATCAACTTTAGTGGATATCCCTTGTAGGGCCAGTACCAAAGTACCGGTCATAATGCATAATGTGAGCGAACATAGTGTGACATTGCGGTCCACTAGTGTCGTGGCTCAAGCTTGTGCAGCCCAGCTGGTTTCCCCTTTAGAATCTGTACAATCTCAGCTTTCCCCAAGTCAACCGGAACAGGAAACCAATAGACCCCCATTCAGTCTTGATGAGTCTCCCATCCCACATGAATGGAAAGAGCGCATCCAGAAAAAACTACAATCTATTTCAGAAGTTTTTGCCCTTGATGAAATGTCCTATGGCCACACCACTGCTGTAAAACATCAGATCCGGTTACATGGTGAGACACCTTTCAAAGAAAGGCCAAGGCCTATCCACCCAAGTGACAGAGAAGCAGTGAAACAGCATCTCAGACAGTTACTCGATGCTGGAATAATTCGTGAGTCTCAAAGCCCTTTCGCTTCACCCATTGTCTTAGTTAAGAAAAAGAATGGCTCAATTCGCCTATGCATAGACTATCGCAAGCTAAATATGAGGACCATTAGGGATGCATATGCCCTACCGAATATTGAAGAGACATTCGCAGCTCTCAGTGGAGCAAAGTGGTTCTCTGTCATGGACCTTAAGTCTGGCTATTATCAAGCCGAAGTAGCCGAAGAGGACAAGCCTAAGACGGCTTTCGTGTGCCCCCTTGGCTTCTATGAGTTTAACAGGATGCCCCAAGGCGTCACAAATGCCCCAGGCACTTTCCAACGCCTCATGGAGAAGTGCGTTGGTGACCTCCACCTCAACGAAGTGCTTGTTTTTCTGGATGATCTAATTGTGTTCTCAGACACATTAGAGGAGCACGAAAACAGGTTAATGAAGGTGTTGTCACGTCTCAGAGACTATGGACTTAAGTTGTCCCCAGAAAAGTGCCAATTATTTCGAGATTCAGTGAAATACTTAGGACATGTTGTGGATGCACGTGGAGTTCATACCGACCCTGACAAAATCTCAGCTTTGAAAACCTGGCCACGTCCATCTACTTTCAAAGAATTGAAGTGTTTTCTAGGCTTCGCTGGATATTATCGCCGTTTTGTTGAAGGATACTCCAAGATAACTAAACCCCTTAACCGCCTCACTGCAAACTATCATCCACCAAAGAAACGAGGAAAGATTTACAAACGAGAGCCATCCCAGTTGGCCCGTCGTCCTAATCAGCCACTTGCTGATCTTTGGACTCCAGAGTGTGAGACGGCTTTTCTTTCGATCATTGAGAAACTTACCTCAGCGCCTATTCTCGCTTTTGCAGATCCACAGCTTCCATACGTACTACACACTGACGCTTGTCAGGATGGTTTGGGAGCTGTACTCTATCAACAGCAGGGAGGGAAGCTTCGAGCAGTTGCATATGCTAGTCGGGGGCTTTCCAAAAGTAAACAAAATTATCCAACACATAAACTCGAATTCTTGGCCCTCAAGTGGGCCGTGTGTGACAAATTTAATGATTATCTGTATGGTTCCTCTTTTGTTGTCCTGACTGATAATAATCCCCTCACATATGTCTTGACAAGTGCCAAACTGGATGCGGCTGGACATAGATGGTTAGCTGCCTTGTCTACGTATCATTTCACCATTAAGTACCGGGCAGGTCAAGCAAACAAAGACGCGGATGGCTTGTCTCGGCGGCCACAAGAGCCACCTCATGAAGATGAGGCTTTTTGCAAGGAGAGAGCTCGTATTAATGACATGAAAGAACGCCTCATTGAGGCATCCAACCAAGTAGACCCTGAAACTTTCACTGCATTGTGTCAGCGCCATTCTGTTCCATTTCCATCAGAACCGGTTGTTGTTGTGGAGTCCCTAGCTGTTGACCTTTCAGCAATTCCTGAAGCCTATGGGGAGGACATCTTGCCCTCAATGACAGATGCCGACTGGCACACAGAACAAAGAGTTGACCCTTCTATTGCTCGCGTCATAACCTTGTTAGAAGGAGGTGTGAAACCTGGACCCAAGGAAATGAATCGTGAATCTACTGATGTTAAAGCCATGCTAAACCAATGGAACAAACTGGAGCTCAGTAATGGGGTGTTATATCGCAAGTGTAAAGACAAAGATTCCCCTGTCCACCAATTGGTATTACCTCATCAGTATCGTGAAAGAGCCTTGCTAGGTGTACATGATGAGATTGGTCACCTTGGCTTTGACCATGCCCTACATCTTGCACGAGCTAGGTTTTACTGGCCAAAAATGGCAATGTCCATTGAAGACAAATGCAAAAGATGTCCTCGATGTGTCAGGAGGAAGAGCATTCCCCAGAGAGCTGCCCCACTAGAGAACATTCATGCAAGTTATCCTCTTGAATTAGTGTGTATGGATTATTTGTCCATTGAGCCAGACAGCCGAGATACAAGAAGCGTGTTAGTATTGACAGATCATTTTACGAAATTTGCCATAGCAGTACTGACGAGAGACCAGAGAGCTAAGACAGTAGCCAAGGCTCTTTGGGATAATTTGATAATTCCCTATGGTTTCCCTTGTCGCCTGCTTAGTGATCAAGGCAGAGATTTTGAATCTAAATTAGTCAAGGAGCTTTGTGAGTTGGTCGGGGTAAAAAAGATCCGTACCACTCCATATCATCCCCGGGGAAACCCGGTAGAACGCTATAATCGGACACTGCTAGACATGTTGGGCACATTAGAGGAGAAGAACAAATCCCATTGGAGAGACTTTGTGAAGCCCTTAACACATGCCTACAATTGTACCAAAAATGACACAACAGGTTATTCCCCATATGAACTAATGTTCGGCAGGCAGCCTCGATTGCCCATCGATCTTGTCCTTGGTACTTACCCCGGTCGAGGTGGTCCCAAATCGTATTCAGATTATGTGAAAACTCTTCGTGACAACCTCCAGGAGAGCTACGCTCTTGCTTCCGAACACTCAAAGAAGATGGGTGAGAAGAACAAAACACGTTTTGACAGAAAGATAAGGGCTGCTGAGCTCTATGTTGGTGACAGAGTCCTGGTAAAGAATGTTAACATCAGAGGAAAGCACAAACTTGCAGATCGTTGGGAGCGAACCATTCACACAGTTGTAAAACGCATCAAAGACAGTCCTGTTTATGTTGTTAAACCAGAAACTGGAGATGGCCCTCACCGCACCTTACACAGGGATTTACTTCTCCCTTGTGGGTTCTTACCTGTCGTGGATCAAAGTGAATCAGATCCTCAAGGAGGCAATTTGAGAAAGATTTGGACAAGGAACAAAAGAAGCAAGATGAAAACCACCAATGGTGATAGTGAAGCAGTGTACAGTGACATGGAAGAGATGAGTGATGAAGAGGAAACTTATATTGGCTCGTGGGAGCCGCAGATAATCACGAAGGGCCCCTATGTCCAAACTGAGAAGTTTCCCCCAAAATCCCAAGCTCCTACACATATTCAACCCCTAGTGTCACCTTCTGATATTGCAGTGCCAGACAGATCGACACTTGACTTTGAAAAATCTGACAAGACCTCACAACATGAGATTCCTGGTTTGGGTAGTGGTGAGTTATCATCCACAAATTGTGTAGCCACCCTAGGTGCAGCTACTCAGCGTCACCCTTCTAATATGTTGTCAAAGGTCAAATAAATCAATATCTCGCAGGTGTGTCAATTTATCCAAATCTATTTGAGTTAGGGTGCACTACTTAAGGTCACAGTGAGATTGGCAACAGCAGACTCTAGTTAGAGTCAAGGGAAAACCTCCAACAGAGAGAAGACACACTGACTGAGTTTTTTTTACAAAAAAATATATATTGAATGAATATTTACATCAGGAGTAAATGGAACAAAGACTACTAGGAGTAAACTGAACAAGAACAAGAATACAAATAGATGAACAAGAAAGAAACACAAGTTAAATTGTTATCAGTTCTAATAAGTTGTTTTTTTGGTATCAGATCTGACCCATGAAAAAAACGACTGAGATCTCAGTTTAAACAAAAAATACTGCTTTCATTCAAAAAAAAATGTAAATCCTTTCAACGGTCCTACCACCCTCCTGGGGACGGATGGCTTTGAAGTCCAAGATGTCCTTCACTGACGTCCCACGTGGAATCAAATCTACAGACGACGAAGTCCAATCTTTCGATGGTCTATGAGTCCAAAAAAAACAGCCTGCACAAAATGCGCAAGGCATTCACTTAATGTGGCAATAATCGGCTAGGGAAAGTAAACGATCTTGTAAACATGGCCCGGGTGAAGGCCACAGCGCTACTCGCCGTGAGCATGTTAGCTTAGCTCGATGCTAATGTGCTTGCTAAGGAGTGCACTGTCGGTACAGTGGATGGTCTCCTTTTCTTTTAAACAACACAGTTATATTTTAAATCAACAAAGAACAATATCCATTTTCATCAACTTCATTCCTGACTGTTTTTTTTAATGTTACAAATCGAATGCTAGCAATGCTAATCGGACATATTCAACTAAAAACACTCACCAGGAACGTTATCTCTTCTAAACCCTTCTCTCGCCTTGGAAGAAAAGAAAAAGAAAGATCGCCACAGGATCCAACTCTACTACCTTGCACAGGTAGGGGTTCAAAGACCAGTTTATCTATGCTCTCTCGTTTCGACCCGCCAGGGAAAGTGCGAGAATGTTCTGTCTCCTTCGCAAAAGAGTCCTCGCTCCTAGCGCTGCGGTGCGTTCATGGTCTCTCGGAAAACACAGTATCACAAACAAATATCACATTACAGAAACTAACAATAAAATAACAGTCTAAACAAGTCTGGGTTACACAAGCAAGGCCTGAAAAACCTCGCGGTCTCGCTCCCGTTGTCTGTCGAACGTTGCCTTGGCAACGCGCAACTGTCTGGAAGTGGTCCGATCCACTCCCCTTGCCGTTTTAATATTTTTCTAGCGCAAAGAGTGGCGCACACTACAAGCAAAAGCTGAAAAAAAAATCACCCTGGAGTTTTTTGCCTAACTCAAACTATCCTCAAATTGAGGATAGCTCGAACGTGGTTTTTTTCCTCCCCCTCTCCCTCCCTCGTGGTTTCTTCCGACTTCCGGGCTGAGTGAACGCTGGCGCGTTTGGCTGCCGCTGCTCAACCCGTTTGGTGTTTTGTTGTATGTTCCTGATTGTATTGTGTCCTTGGGTGTCTTAAAGGCGCTTATACATAAATTCTATTATTATTACAGTGGCGCAAACACAAGCAAGTCCCTCTCGATACTACGAAATAACTGTGTCCCTGCCGCTATTTACTCTCATTGGATCCAAAGCAGCAACATGTGACTCTATTAGCTTGAATTTACTGGAATAGTGAACAATTTTTTATTTTGTGAACAGCTCCTGAACGCAACATGCTCTGCCATTGGCTACTGTCGAGCATCATCCTGGCCTCCCATTGGCCAAGAGGCACCTCAATGTGTGTAGAAAGCTAGATCTGTGGAAAATAGAGTGGAATGCATCCGATTAGCTGCTCAGAGTAAATTGCTTGTGGATCGACGGACAGTCGGGTAAACGAACGCTCCCTGCTTTACCTGTTATGCTAAAAACCTTCCACTAACTGAAGTGCTAAGCGAGTTCCACCGCGCATTTATAGGCACCGAGGACTTCGAAGCGTTCCGTGGTTGGCTTGGTGTCTTGGGTGGTTGTCTTGGGTGGCGATCGAGGGGTGGTCAAGTTAGAGACAATGAGTGTGTCACGTTACGAGGTGGTGGTGGACCCCATAAAGCAGGCAGGAGGGAGGAGCAGGGTGTAGTTGAAAGATTGTATTAATAAAACACAGAAAACTAAATCTTAAACAAACAAAGTCCAAAGTATCAAACAAAAACCATGACTGAAGCTCAAAACTATCAATAACAAAAACATGACCGAAACATGACTGAACAAACAAACATGACAGTAGCCAAAGCAACAGTGACCCGACACTGAGTGGTCGGGCAGGAGTCATTTTATGCCACTAATTACCCAATGACCAACAGGTGTGCAGCTGCAGGGAGAGCCCTACAGTGCCACCTGTTGGTCTCAAACCGAATCATGACAGTACCCCTCCCTCAAGGGACGGATCCCAGACGTCCCAAAATTGTCCAAAGGCTTGCCTCGCCAGGGAACGGGAACTAAAAGCAACGGCATCCCTTGCCTAGCTGGAGAACATAAAGCGACGGCGACCTTCGCCTTGCCAGGGAACAGGAACCAGAAGCGACGGCAACCCTTTGGCTGGGCTTGGCCTGATGTGGACGGAGCTCGACATAGCGGGGGACATGGGACAGCCGGACGTGAACAGGGGCTCGGCCTGACGTGGGCGTAGACGTGGCACAGCTCGTAGTCGACGTGAATGTGACTCAGCTCGAACAGACACGTGACCAGCCTCGGCTCAACGTGGACGTGGACGGGGCTCGGCTCACCGTAGACGCGGCTTGACGAGACAAAAACAGGACAGCCTCATCACCAGCGCTGCCTGAAGGGGAAAAGGGTGTCAGCCGCAGACGTGCTCCGCCAGGCACATGGTGGAATAGGGAAAAGTCCTTTGTACCTGCGGGGCCCAGGTGGTCGGGTCATTCTGTCACGTTGCGAGGTGGTGGTGGACCCCAAAAAGCAGGCAAGAGGGAGCAGCAGGGTATAGTTGAAAGATTGTATTAATAAAACACAGCAAACTAAATCCTAAACAAACAAAGTCCAACGTATCAAACAAAAAACCATGACTGAAGCTCAAAACTATCAATAACAGAAACAATACCAAAAACATTATCTAAACATAACAAACATGACAGTAGCAAAAAGCAACAATGACCCGAAACTAAGTGGTCGGGCAGGAGTCCTTTTATGCCGCTAATTACCCAATGACCAACAGGTGTGCAGCTGCAGGGAGAGCCCTACAGTGCCACCTGTTGGTCTCAAACCGAATCATGACAGAGTGAGTGGAAAGAAAAGCCACGAGGCCTGTTACTAGTCTCATTTTAGAGCAAATAGTCCAAAGCTTGTTATGCTGTATTTTGTTCATATACCTCTACACTTTGGAACATATATTTTTGAATTTCATTGCTTGTGTTATTACACATGTATTTTGTTCACATACTTGCATGTTCATAAAGGACATGTACCAGAGTTATTTACCACATAAGGAAATTCTGTTATAAGGAAAGATTGAACAGTGCAAATATGATTCCTTACTCGAGAATACTTACTGTATGTATAAGAACGGGCGGCCCAGTGGTCCAGTAGTTAGCGCGTCGACCTCACAGTGCATAGGTGAAAGGTTCGATTCCGGCCCCATCCTTCCGGTGAAAAGTATGCGTGTTCTCCCCGTGCCTGCGTGGGTTTTCCCCGGGTGCTCTGGTTTACTCTCTCATTCCCAAAACATCCATGGCAGGGTTAGATTGAACACTCTAAACTGTGAGTGCCAAGACGGATAGTTGTTAGTCTCTGTATGCCCTGCAATTGGCCGGCAACCAGCCCCTGCCTGCTGCCCAAAGATGCCTGGAATAGGCTCCAGGATAAAGCGGATTGAAAAGTGGATGGATGAATGATGTTTTGCCATTCACAGTCGTCTCAATGGGGATCCTCTATGATGAGTGCATTTGGGGTCTTTTATTCCTGACATCAGGGCTCGGACCTCCCAGCTCAGCTATTTTTATTTTGCTCCAGGGAAAAGCTGCCTCACCAGTCATGAATCTCACCAATATTGAGGAAGGGATGTTGAAGAAGATCCAAGCTTTTTGAGCAAAGAGAACTTTATTGGCTAACAAGCAACACATAGTATCAAACAATTCATTTGGGTACATCACACGTTTCATGACAAAATGGAAAATGCACATTTTATTCAGGATCACATCCAATAAAAGACGATTCAACACATATCGCAGCACGTGGGGTGCTGTACAGTCTAGGATGGTACATTTTAAAAAAAGAAGAAACAAAATACAAATAACAAAATCAATCAACCAAACCTCTGAAAATGAGTTAAAACAAACACTGAAAAAAACGCAACTCAAATCCAAATAAAATCTAACTGTATTGAAGATTCCATAAATATTGTAACGCCAATAACACTGCTAGATTTTCTAATTCATTACGACGACCAAAAAAAACAAAACTTTTCAATGCACTCAAGGAAAAGAAGACTTCAGCATCTCAAAGGAAGGTACATGAAATACAATCAGCCTGATGACGCCTGCTCAAATGTTCATCTCATCATCACACTTGTGATTCTCAATCTGAGACTTCCATGAGAATATTTGGCTACAAACTGAGCAGGAAAAAGTTTCTCACCAGTATGGGTTGTTTTGTGACCATTTAAACTTTCCTGACGAGAGAATTTCTGGCCACAATCTGAGCAGGCAAAAGGTTTCTCACCAGTGTGTGTTCTGGTGTGTCTTATTAGGGTTCTCCTCTCAGAGAATCTTTGGCCACACACTGAGCAGGTTTCTCGCGTGTGTGGGTTATTTTGTGATCATTTAAGCTTCCCTTCTGAGAGAATCTTTTGCCACAATCTGAACAGGAAAAAGGTTTCTCACCAGTGTGGGTTCTTACATGTATTTTTAAGATTTCCCTCCGAGAGAATCTTTGGCCGCAATCTGAACAGGCAAAACGTTTCTCACCAGTGTGGTTTCTGGTGTGTCTGCTTAAACTTTGCTTCCATGAGAATCTTTGGCCACAAACTGAGCAGGAATAGGGTTTCTCACCGGTGTGGGTTCTTTTGTGATCATTTAAGATTCCTTTCTGAGAGAATCTTTGGCCACAATCTGAACAGGAAAAAGGTTTCTCCCCAGTGTGTATTCTCATGTGGCTTTTTAAGATTCCCTTCTGAGAAAATCTTTGGCCACAATCTGAACAGGAAAAAGGTTTCTCACCTGTGTGTATTCTCATGTGTATTTTTAAGTGTCCCTTTTGAGATAATCTTTGGCCACAAACTGAGCAGGAAAAAGGTTTCTCACCAGTGTGCGTTCTTGTGTGTAATATCAGAATGCTGTTATATTTAAACATTTGGCCACACCAACATTTCCAGGGTTTGTTGTCAGTGTGACATGTCAGATCACCATCAGACTCTTCATCCTCGTCATCATCAAAAATTGATGATGTGTGGTCACCATCTTTCGTGCAAGGGTGCTCTGGCTCCTCCTCTCTTTTAATGCAACGAGCCTGCTCCTCCTCTCCCTCCTGAAAGTGGGAGACCTCTCTGCTCTCTTCTTCCTCTTTGAAGTGAGAGGGCTCTCCCTCCAGTCGCTCAGGACAAACATCTCCATTGATGTCTGCAAGACACAAGAGACAAAAACACCCATGGAAGTTATAATTATAATGAAGGTACTCGGAGAGCTGGATGAGTTCAGATGACAACTCAATATGTGACATTACCAGTGTCACATATTAGTGGGTGATTTTTCTTTCTTCCTTTTTTGATTTTAATTCATGGTGGTGGTCTATTTAATTATTTGAGACTTAGACTTAGCCCACCTGTCCCTTTTTGGGTAACTCTGCAGAGATGACTATTTTATGTGTAAGGTGTATCCATGTGTTCCTTTCGGCAATCTTTACGGCTGTTGGCGTTATTTGTTCAAAGACTTGACCAGAGTGTGACATTGCACATTCTTGAGTGGTGGATAAGTCCAGAGCGCAAATTCTACCTCTTGCTATTCACCTTTCGCGGCACATTTGTACACAGGTATGCGGCATACTGAGAACTGTTCACCACCCGACGAGACAAACTCTGAGTCCACTGAAGCAAGAAATTCACATACCAAAAACATGGACTTCCAACCCTTTGATGATACTGACCACCAGCCATTCGACCCCGAGAACAACTTGGACCCGGACAATAACTTCTTCAAGATCGACCGACTGCGAGGGAGCCAGCGACGACCGACCGCAAGGGAGCCAGCAACGACCGACCGCGATGGAGCCAGCGACGACCGCGAGGGAGCCAGGAGACAACCAGCCAGCGACCACAAGGGAGCCAGAGACGACCGCGAGGGAGCCAGCGACGACAGCGAGGGAGCAGGAAATTCACATACCAAAAACATGAACTTCCAACTCTTTGATGACACTGACCACAAGCCATTCGACCCTGAGAACAATCTGGACCCAGACAATAACTTGTTCAAGAACAAACAGTGTAATAAACTCTGACTATTACCTGGACGAAGAATTCAACACTACTGTGAAATTGGAAAATGCACTTTCAGTAATATACTTAAACAGTAGAAGTCTATAAAAAACACAAAAATCAAAGACTACCTGACTAAGTTCAATAAATTTAAAATACCGTATTTTCACGAATATTCAGCGCACTGTATTGTTGGGCGCAGTCTCAGTAACGGGTGCTATTTCTGTATTTTACACATACACAAAGCGCACCTTTTTATTGGGCGCCAAACATACGCCAGCTTAACCCTCATGCAGTACTCACGAAAGTTACGTCCTCGGTAATTGTCCCAAAAATGTCCCTCTTCCAATGTGCAACAACTTTTTTCACTTTTAATTTTTTTTCACTTTCAACCTCTCAAAATGTTCAGTGGCTTGTGGCCAAGACATAGATATATTTTTTTATTTATTTATTTAGATTTGGCGCCCTCTATGAGCCGCAGCAGCAGGAGTGTGTCAATCACACAGTAACTATGATGCATATGTAAATAAAAAAACACCCAGTCCAAATCTTGCCATATGACATAAATAGAGCCTTGAATATGTCACCAAACCACAGGAACAGAATTTTTCTTCATGTCTGCTTTTTTTCTGCAATGGCCATTTCAACATAATGCGACATCAAACAGAATTATCCCATTTTGGGCTGCGCTTTGAGGTGTGATAACTTTTTTCACTTTTGATTTTTTTTTCACTTTCCACTTTCAAAATGTTCAGTGGCATGTGGCCAAAACATAGATATTTATTTCGTAATTTATTTAGATTTGGCACCCTCCATGAGCCGCAGCAGCAGGAGTGTGTCAATCACACAGTAAGTATGATGCATATGTAAATAAAAAAACACCCAGTCCAAATCTTGCATATGACATAAATAGAGCCTTGAATATGTCACCAAACCACAGGAACAGAATTTTTCTTCATGAATGTTTTTTTCTGCAATGGCCATTTCAACATAATGCGACATCAAACAGAATTATCCCATTTTGGGCTGCGCTTTTGAGGTGTGATAACCAAGTCATTTTTTAATTTATTTTTCACTTTCAACCCCTCAACATGTTCAGTGGCATCAGACCTAGCCATACATATATAGTTTGTATTGCTTTTTTCTTCTGTATGAATAACAAAATGAGTGTTGTGTTATGACTCTATAAAAGTAACTCAAACTCTATATGTCCGATATTGTGTATTGCGTGGATATAGATATCAGAATGAAAAAATGTACATGGTAATTAGAACCTTGAAAAGTAAAAAAGTCACAAAAACCATGAAAAATGTTGAAGTAACATACTTTATAACAAGCAAACAAAACAAAACGACCATCAACTAATTTACAAACTTGATAACAAATACAAAGAACAAAAACGACAATTAACTTTTTTTTAACACTCTTTACAAATAGCTGTTGTGTGTTTGTGGCAGATGGCCCCTTCACATCTGCCACAATAATTAGATTCAAAGAAAAAAAAAAGATTGTTTTGCATTCGCAGTCTCGCCCCCGAGAGTGACACGTGATGTTTTCAATCCGTTGACGCACATGGTCGGCAAACTTTTGGTGTGTTTACGTGCATAAAGTTCCCGTTCTCATCAGACATGTAGTTGATGATCTTTCGACCAATGTAAAACTCGATTCTCAAAAAATAACACTTGATTTTCAAAACAACGATCAGCCATGTTGCAATACATTATATTCGTTAGCGGGTGATGCTGCAAGCTGCTGCAACCTCAAACACGCCAATCATGCTTGTGCAACACACGCCCAGAGCACTGGGCACAAATACACATTGTGCATGTGTGATCTACTGGCGTGAAGACGAAAAAAAGACTGACGAGCCCATCATGTCAAACCGCCGTAAAATACACTTGTAAAATGTGTCTGTTTCGCCTGTGCTGAGCGCGTTCACGCGCATGCGCGTCCCGTTCATTACGAGACCACAGGGCCTGGGGGTGCATTGCATAACAGCTTGACCAATTCAAAAGTCGATTTTCAAAAAATAACACCTGATTTTCCAAAAAACACCCAGCCAGCAATGCTCTACAAACTGCATTACATTGTTTTGCGCGTGCGCGCAAGCGCGCACGTGCAAACCAATATAATTTATGTGCAACATACGCGGGTGGGACATCTTAAGATGTGACACCCGAAAGTTGAGTCTTTCTGGGTGACGTCTTTGCAAGAGAGCCGTCGACATTACCAAACAATGTGCACAAAATGGCGGAAAAGTACTGCATCGATGTCTTTGATCAGTACTGTTCAATGTGACGTGCACATACGATCATATCCATACACACGGATGCAAATAGACCTAGCTCAACAAACTAGACCGTTTATTCGAATGAAAATGACGAACTGAATGTTTTCTCGATGACGTACAGAGTAGGCATGAGAATTATATCTTTGGCTCTACCTCCACCTGGTGGAAAGCGAGGTAAAACTCTCACACTACAATTCACAAGCTTTGGTCGTCTTCGTGAGACGCCGCTGATGTGATTTGTGTAGAAATTGAGGCAAAATGCACGATAAAACACAAGGTTTACAGTCTATTGAAAAATGGAATTTATAATGGGCGGCAATGTGTCATTTTTGGGCGATTTACTTTTACTGTATTCATAAAAATACAAGATGTCATAAAAACCAACTGTAATGTTCAAAAATGTCCACCAAAGTGTCATTTTGAACTTTCACCCCTTCTGACAGCCTATGCAAAATTTCAGCTTCGTGGAGTTATTTTTCACCGTTTGGCTGTGGTGTACAACTGTGCAACAGTCCAAAATTGTCCAAAATATCCAATTTTGGGACAATTACTGCATGAGGGTTAAACATACGGCATGCATTCACGCACGCTAAAAACACGTTAGCTTGAAGCATACGGTAGCATGCACACTAAGACATACGGACACATGCTAAAACACGTTTTTAAAAAGCCAACGGAAGCAAAACTGAGTTCGGTTGTACTTTATTTAGCCATTTTACAACGTACTCACATTTTTGGATCAATCATCACCCACAAATCCATCAAAGTCCTCATCTTCTGTATCTGAATTGAACAATTGGGCAAGTACCGGTAATCCATCAGAAACGCCGGGTTCCCTCTCGTTGTCTTCAGAGTCACTGTCATTGCCATGTGGCTCCGCAGAAATGATGCTGGCTTTGGCAAAAGCTCGAACAATAGTGCAAGCAGACACGTTAGTCCAAGCAGCCACAATCCATTCGCAAATAGTGGCATAAGTAGCCCGGCGCTGCCTCCCACTCTTTGTAAAGCTGTGTTGGCCATCGATCATCCACTGTTCCCATGCCGCTCGCAACTTGACTTTGAACGCCCGGTTGACCCCGATGTCCAGTGGTTGGAGTTCTTTAGTTAAGCCTCCGGGAATGACGGCAAGCTCGGAGTTCATTTGCTTGACTTGGCTTTTCACTGCTGCTGTGAGATGGGCACGCATGGAGTCGCAATTCAAGAGTGACGGCGAGGCATGGAAAAAGCCGTCCGGTCTCTTTACATACACCTCACTTAGCCATTCTCTCATCTTCTCCTCGTCCATCCCAGCCCTTTTGGTTTGCTTTCACGATGACGCCAGCTGGAAACTTTTCTTTCGGCAGCGTCTTTCACTTAAAAATCACCATAGGTGGCAGTTTCTGTCCATTAGCATGGCAACCAAGAACGACAGTAAAAGCAGACTTCTCGTGCCCCGTTGTGCGTATCGCTACCGTGCTGGTCCCCTTCTTCTCCACAGTGTGGTTCACCGGGATGTCGAAAGTCAGCGGGACCTCGTCCATGTTGGTTATGTGGTTAGCCTGGATGCGTTTGTCAGCAATCTTCTTACTACAGTAGGTGCGGAAAATGGCTATCTTTTCTTTGTAGTCTGCTGGAAGTTGCTGAGCCACGGTCGTCCTCACTCTCACGGTTAGATGGCGCCGTTTCATAAAGCGAAAGCACCAAGACAAGAAAATGTTCAATTTTCAATTCTTCTGCAAACGCTTTTGCCCTCAGTCGAATTGTGACTGTGGAGACGCTTCTTCCGGCTGCTCTTTGATCAAGAATCCACCGCTCCAGTTGGTCTTCCAAGTCGGGCCACCTCGCCTTCCTTCCACGGAAACTCTGCTTCGTCTTTTTGACTTGGCGAAGCTCGTTCTCCTGCTTCCTCCATTTGCGAACTATGGATTCGTTAATGTTAAATTCCCTCGCGGCTGCTCGATTCCCATGATCCTCCGCATAACCGATGGCTTGAAGCTTGAACTGAGCTGCGTAATTGTGTCTCTTTGTAGTTGTCATTTTCAGGGGTTCTTTGAAAACAAACCGAAGTTGTTTTGCAATAATGCACATACCCACACTATATACCGGTACTGATACCTGCTAGGGGGCGTGCATCTTACGCGACCACACTTCACTCATTGGCGGACCTCACTCACGTCCAGCCATTAGCATCCTCTTACACGCCCACCCGTCATTCATTGGCGGACTTCCGCATGCCTATCCTCTCTCATGTCCGCCTTTTTTTTTAATATAACCAGCGTGTCGGCCAGACGTGCTCTCAGTCAGGCTTTGGAACTCAGCACATAGACAAGGCGCTCCGCAATGTAAGGTGGCCTGTCCATTTTGGAGAAATTTTAAGACTTTTAATAGCGCCTAATATTCGTGAAAATACGGTAATTGCCATATAAGAAACCTGGCTTGATGATGAAAAAACAAGTGAAATGGAAATAGAAGGATATGAAATGTTTGCAACTAATAGGGAAAACAAAAAAGGAGGGGGGGTTGCAATATATGTAGACAAAGCACTTAAATGCAGTAAAATCGAGAGAATGGAATGTCTAACAATTGAAATACATAATAAAAAGGCATCAAATATCATCATAAGTTGCATCTATAGGACACCAGGATCATGTATTGACACAACAGATATGCTCAGCTACTACAACAATAAGAAAACACGGATAATGTGTGGTGACTTTAACATTGACTTAATAAACCCAAATGGACACAAAAACAACAACTGACTTTATCAATACAATGTACAGCAACAGTATTTTCCCAGTAATCCTGAAACCTAGTAGAATAACAGTTGACACGGCCACATTAATAGAACAATAATACATTTTATTTATAAGCGCCTTTCAAGACACAGAAGGACACTTTACAATCAGGAACAAAAACAATAAAACTCAATACGGGTTGAGCAGCAGCAGCCAAACGCGCCAGCGTTCACTCAACCCAGAAGTCAGAAAGAAACCACAAGGGAGGGAGAGGGGGAGAAAAAAAACACGCTCGAACTATCCTCATTTTGAGGATAATTTGAGTGAGGAAGAAACTCCTGCACAAGCATATGACAATTACAACAGGTCACAAGACATGAACAATGAAGGCGGTGATACAAGGGAGTGTATGCGCGTGTGATTGTCTGGTTGTGTGTGCGTGTCAGGCCGCAGATGCTATGTTAAGGTCATCTCATGGAGACAGTCCTGGCTTATTAGTCTATGGCCAAGAAGAAGGGGGTGATGGTAGGGCACTAGCTTCCATGCGTACTTTTATTAGGTTAATGCTGGTAATCTGACGCTAAGAACACATCAGGAACAGGAAGACTCAGGAGGCAGGCATGGTTGTCTTTCTTGCAAGAGAGAGCGCGCTAAAACATGTCTCGGTTCACAATCTCGGAGCAGCTCTCCAGCTGGCTCTGCAATGTAAACCGTTACAGGTTCCGGGCCAACTCCGAAGTGAGCGCGTTTGTCTCCTTGCATTTATTGGAAGGATGTCCCTGATACACAATCTTCTAACGGGTGTGGGGAGTATTTTCACATTCCACAAGTTTTAGTAAAGGAGAGGTTCAATGAGAACTCGCAGTTCATTCCTGAGATGTCGTCAAACGGCTCCTACTGGATGTCGATGGTCCACGAACACAGCTTGGGATGTCCCTCTCATGGTGTCCAGGGTTGATGTTATCTTCTCACAAGCAACAGTTAATTTGTTCAGAAGCCGTAACTACTCAACAAGGTATTATCTTAAAAGCTAGAACAGGAGCAGCCTGAGCTCTCCCGGTCCGACAAGTCTCCCATTATCAACCTACCCCATTGTCTATGAGGTATTTGTGAGGTTTCACTCTGAAACAGGTTTTAAAGTAACACAGATAGTAAATATGGGATAACAGTATTACATTTATTCCAACAACTTTCATCAGGGGAAGGTCGAGATAGCAGATGATGTTTTTGGTAGCAGGCTGCCCAACAATTCCAGACAGCCTTGAGTCCGTGGCCTGTGTCTCCTAAATGGTGTAGATCAGCCAAATCCGCGATTTCTTTCAACTTTGAGCAGGGATTCCAGTTTCTCCAAGTTGTTGACCATCTTGCAGTGCCGCTCCAAAGCCGCATCAATTTGCGGTTGAGCACAGTCTGAGTCTGAGTGTTGGACATCCGCGCTATGCCATCTTGGCATAGCCTCTTCACTTCCAATAAAGACGCTCCCGTCGGTTGAATTTTGCGATAGATCGGGAAACTGCTAACACCAAACAGCAGCATACCTGTAATCAGAAGGCCGATAATGTAGATGTCTTCCACATCTTCAACGGACAGTGTTGACAGGCACACCATTCTCCACTTCCTCCAGGGATCTCGGGTGTACCCAGCAGCAAAAGTCCCCGAGGGGCAAGTAGGCTCCCCACTGCCTGCTCTTCTCGTCGAGAAAATGTTGTCAATGGCATCGAGAGACCAGCCAACCAATTCCATGTTTGTTTTTAGGATGAAAATATGACAGGAGGCTAGGAAAAGTTAGACAAAGACAGCACATAGAACGAGTGGCGAGCAGGGAAGGGTGGCGGTGGCGGGGGGACAGGAGCAGAAAGCAAAAGCGTCCGCCTTCGTCGAGAGCCAAGCAAGAAGATAACATATTTATAAATAAGATATTTGTACACATTATACTCTTCATTATTATTACCATATATGACTTACTGTGTGGAAATATGGGGAAATGCCTGTAAAACAAACACACTCCCTGTTTTAAAACTACAAAAAAAAGCAATCCGAATTAGTAATAGATCAAAATATACGGGACCCACAAATCCACTATTTATCAAATTAAACACGATAAAATTTTATGACCTGGTTGACTTTAAAATCGCCCAATTAATGTACAAAGCACACAATAACCTGCTCTGCCAAAACATTCAGAAATTTTTCAAAATTCGAGAAAACTGCTATGATTTAAATGGGACCAACCTATACAAAAAATCCAAAACAAGAACAAACATCAAGCAAAGAAGGTATCCGTCATAGGTGTTAATCTGTGAAATAATTTCGAAACGGACCTGAAAATGAGTAAATCGCTTCCCGAGTTCAAAAACAAATTCAAGAAAATAGTACAAACAACCTACATCAATCAGAGTTAAGGTGATAAATTCTAAACATTAAATATAATAATAAATCAGAACTAAGTTGATGAATAGAGAAAGGTACTGCAATATCCATTATGAATACAAGAAAATTGTCATAAGAGTACCAGGGTGTGTATGTATAAAATCCCGATACAAACCAAAAGTAGTAAAAATATCACTGTCAAGGGTAAAAGCATGAGCATTCATGGAGACTTCTTCCTTCTTTCTTTCTTTCTTTCTTTTCTGATTGATATAAAAATGATCTATTTAGAAAATAAATACATAACATGGGGTAGGACCAGATAAGTTTTTTACTTCTTCCTACTCCTTTGAACATAATAATTGTGTTGTATGATGACTGATTTCTCTTTCCTTTTACAATTTTACTTACCTTACTTTCTGTCAATTTATTACTGTGTATGTTTTTATGGTCAATAAACAAACAAACAGTGTAGTCTTGTCACGTTTCAATGACCTAACAAGCATTTTTCTTTTCAAATTTCAACACCTAAATTCACCTTAGCAGATAATGAATTGGAGGCACCTATGATGTTTATAAAATAAAACACTTAAGCTCACGGTTAAAGTTACTAACCAAAAGCTTCAGTCGATAACAGCCGCTGTCATTCGAGGAACTCGCGCACGGGGATCTTAGTGGCATTGAAACGCACCACTGAGCCAAATTTGCCCTTTCGCAATGTTTTGAAAAGCTAAAATATCTATTAACAACACTATGGAAACACAGATGTAATTAGCGTCACTTAAGCACGCGACTAAGTTCAGCTTCTCGATAAGAAGGTACGAAGAATACAATCAGCCTCGGTGGAGGAACTCATGAAGCCTGCTCAGACAGCCAGCGTCGACTTCATTGATGACTACTCATCTCATCAACACACCTATGATTCTCAATGTGATCTCTCCGCGTGAATTTCGGACCACAAACTGTGCAGGCAAAAGGTTTCTCCCCAGTGTGTGTTCTTGTGTCTGTTTTTAAGCTTGTCTTATGAGAGAAATTTTTGGCCACAATCTACATGGGAAAAAGGAGACAATTTTCATCCATAAACTGAGCATGCAAAAAGTTTCTCACCAGTGTGTGTTTTTATGAGTGTTGTGCAATGTCCCGTAAAAGAGAATCTTTGACCACAAATTGAGCAAGAAAATGTTTTTCTCACCAGTGTGTTTGAAACTGCTGCTTCGAGGCTCCGCCCCTCTGCTGACATCACTTTGAACTTCATCTTCACTTTTCAAAGGGACACCAGATGATGGCCACTTGCCGATATCCTCCTCCTCTTTGATGTAGGGGGGCATATCGCCCTCCTCTTTCACACAAGGATGCTCTGGCTCCTCCTTCACTTTTTTGATGTAGGGGGACTGCTGCTCCTCTTCCTCTTTAAAGCGGGAGACCTCTTTTTCCTGTTCCTCTTTCATATGATAGGCATTCAGCCGATCAGGACAAGCATCTTTGCTGATGTCTGAAAGACCCAAGAAGACAGATACAATATTACGGTTTATATTCACAATTGTTAGTGGAAGAGCTCGATGAGTTTCAGGAACCACCTACGATTTGGCCTTAATAAATTGACATCCTGTTGGATTCTGGTCATTTACGGAAACACTTGCAAAGCATCACTGGGGAAAAGAAGTGTGATTCAGTGAAGTCTGAAGGTTGCCCTGCTTTCAGGATTGTGGCGTTTTTAATAAAACATGTACAGTGATGCCTCGCTATATCGCCCTTCATTTATCGCGGCTTCACTACGTTGAGTTTTTTTTCCCAAACTACTGTATTCATAAAAATATGCTAAAAGACTAAGAGGTTTTGACCATGGCTGGATGCATGATTGGTTCCCGGCACGACGTCGACCAATGACAGCACGAGTGGATTGATCCCTTGAGCTGATTGACTGCGCATCTTCGCAGGCCCGCTCAGCACCTTCCCTGTTGACTCTCTGATCAGTGTCTCCTCATACTGGCGACTTTCTGAACAGTGTCTCATCATGCTATCGTGTTTGCTACATTTGTGGCAGAAGAGAGAGAGAGAGGGAGAGGAGGGGGTGGCGGTGATTGGGCTTGTCCGAAAAAAGCAGGACACCTCTCTTCGCCTCGCTGAGAAGATGTAAAGCCATGTTGATTGGCTGTGCATCTTCTTTCTGTCTTTGATCTCAGTGTCTAAGTGTTGTTTACTATGGTGCTAGTGTGTGTATGCAAGAGAGAGAGAGAGAGAGAACAAAAGCAGGTCTGTCTATCTTTAACTGTCTTATCAACCTTAATTGACTAATCATAAACACTGCTGCATGCTGCAGGATCGCTGGCCTGTGTGTGTGTGTGTGTGTGTGTGTGTGTGTGTGTGTGCGTGTGTGTGTGCGCGCGCGTTAGTGGCTCTGCTCAAGCGCAAGGCCCACATGGGTCAATTTTTTAATATATATATATATATATATATATATATGTTAATTGGTCGCTACTTCCCGGATTTTCGTTTATTGTGGGTGGTTTTGGTCCCCATTAACCGCGATAAACGAGGGATTACTGTACAGTAAACATTCCCATCCCCGGAATTCTATGAAAAGGAATATCCTTCACCCGTAATAAAAACCTATGCATTAACAATTTGACTACGATATTACATGTTACCGGAACTACGTAAGCGGAAATTCCACTAGCCGTAACCCGGATGGAGACGTCATGCAGCGGGAGCTTAAATACACGCAACGCTCCACCCGATACGCGGAAAGACACCAACGGAGACACCTTTTCACTTCGCATTTTTTGATAATCAGATTCGAAACGACGACGTGTAAGTGAGTTTTTATTGGCGTGCGTTTTACTGTAATTGCGAACGATTTCTAACTTTATTCACTTACGTCCTGTTGATCGCGGCACGAGCTTAAAAAGCAACGCCCACTCAACACAACTGGAGAAGATGGAAGAAACGTGTTTGCTTCGCCGTTTATGTCATCGAATTCGAAACGACTATGTGTCAGTGACTTTTTATTGGCGTGCGTTTTACTGTAATTGCGAACGATTTTAACTTTATTTACTTTCGTCCTGTAGATCATGGCATAGAAAACGAGGAAGAACCCAACAAAACAAAACAACCCAAAATAGACTCATTTTTTCCCAAGACTGAAAAAAATCAACATTAAAATACTGTACATACTATACTGTGTTGTGGTTTTTTAAATCTACACCTGTACTGTATACTGTACTGCTGTTTTTGTTATATAAATAGTTTTTGGACAGTATATTTTTGCATTTTATTGCTTGTGTTGTTACACATGCAGTTTTCAACATACTTGCAGGTTCATAAAGGACATGTACCATGCTCATTTCCCAAAAGAGGAATTTCTGTTATAAGGACAGATTGGACAGCGCAAACATGAGTCCGTACTAGAGAATATTTACTGTATTGCCAACATTGGAAGGAAACTGTCCAAAAATTGAGGCCACCCTGTACAGTGAGTTATGTAATGCGCATTTCAGCTTGGACTTATCTTTTACATTAAGAAAAAAAATTAGACAAGCATCCATCACAATCATTGTTATTGAGGCACGGGACATCCATCCATCCATTTTCTGATCCGCTTATCCTCACAAGGGTCTTCTTTGGGTTGTTTGTTTATTGAACATGGCAACAGATAACAGCAATTTGGCAGCAAGTCAAGGGAAGTTAAAAAAATAATTGTACAAATAGTCATAATTCAACACAATTTACATGTTCAAAGGAAGTAAGAAAAAAAACCCTAATCAGTCCCACCCCTTGTTTTTTGTGAATTTCAACTTTATTTTTATTAAAATTGTCATAGATTGTTCATTTAGCATTTAGCAAATCTACTCTCATACTCAAAATCAATCGTCCCTTACATTAGAGCACAGATATCAACGGCAAGGCCCAGGGGCCAGATCTGGCCCGCTAAATCATTTTATGTGGCCCGCAAAAGCAAATCAAGCATGTCAAATTCTATGATGCTTGCTAAAGTCTGAACCAAAATTTCAAATTGTCATATACAAACCACAATAACAGTCATGATTCTTGACTTCTAATTTTAAAACTAGTTATTCATCAATTTGTTGTGCACTGTGTATGCAATATGTGGAGGGAATTAAACATTTGTATGGCTTCCCGAAATTCATAACGGCCCTCCGAGGGAAACCGTAACTACAATGTGGCCCGCGACAAAAATGAGTTTGGCACCCTTGCATTAGAGCATTTAATCAATTTACCAACTTCAATCTAATTTTTATTGTTTAGTTTTTTTCTTGACTTTTAAACCTATTTTTGAACACAGCAAGCGTTTCACGTGTTGATCTCTGCTGAGCGATGTGTTGGTGAGAAAGGCTTCACTTTGTTCGAGGCGAGGAAGCTAAGATGGGACTAAATTCGGCCAGGTAGGCCTGACAAGTAGCGAGACAACTGTAACTGGACAGTAAGATTTAACACACACTGTTTTAATTTGGAAACGTAGTACTGGATGTCCCATATTCGTGCATTTTAAACAAATTCAGGGGAATGCAGTGCGGCGGGTGGTTGGGAAAATTAAGTACGACTTCGCGGGTCGAGAACCGATGGCTCTTTTGATGATTGCATCTGGCTCGCAGATAAAACAAAATATTATATTTTGTAATCCAACCATTGATTTTTCACTGCTTATGTCCTGTTCAGGGCTGTACTGCCAAGCAGCCATTTTAATTGGATGATTCTGGCCTACTTTGGCCGTTGCTGGGTAAACAGGTAAACGCCCCTTGAATCACTCTGCTCGGTCATGAGCTCAAAGCAGTTGGTGAAAAAAAAAAAACAAAGATGACTATGGCTTCAGTTTAGAACGATGGATTCGCCTTTGTGGACAGAACAGGTTCAGCGGTGTGTCTAATTAGCAATGACAAAATTCCGTTGATGAAACGGTCGAATGTAAAGCGGCACTTTGACACGCACCGTGCTATGTTCGCATCAAAACACCCTAAAGGAGACACCAGGATGCATGCAATCTACTGAGCAGGGTGCAAGCTAGCCAGCAGCAACTCCGCGTTTGGACCCGTCAAGCTGATTATAATTCCGCTAGCTTTGCGAGCAATCGTGAGGCACGGAAAACCATTCACATTAATGGTGAAATATTATCAGGCCAAACAAAAAAGATGGTGTGTTTCAGGTCACACGAAATTTAAGCATAGGGTCGGTAGGTAGGACAAAGTTTGTTTGTTTTTTTAAATCTTTTTTTTTCTTCCAAAAATTATAACAAAATAACCATAAAACATTCTTTTCAGGCGGCCCGGTAGTCCAGTGGTTAGCACGTCGGCTTCACAGTGCATAATCCCAGCTTCCCTGTGTGGAGTTTGCATGTTCTCCCCGGGCTTGCGTGGGTTTTCTCCGGTGCTCCGGTTTCCTCCCACATTCCAAAAACATGTCAGGCTCGTTGGGCACTCTAAATTGTCCCTAGGTATGAGTGTGAGCGTGGATGGTTGTTCCACCGACCAATTCAGGGTGTCCTACTGCCCGAAGACTGCTGGGATAGGCTCCAGCACCCCCCGCGACCCTAGTGAGGATGAAGCGGTTCGGAAAATGGATGGATGGCATTCTTTTCATTGAATAGTATAACTTTAAGTCTAGTCACACGTTGTAGACCCACCTACCTTGGAGTTTTCTTCTGAAATTACCTTGTAGACCCACATACCTTGGAGTTTTCTTCTGAAATTCTTTGTTTTTCTCCTTTTCTGAACGTGCTGCTTTCATCATGACATTGAATAAGTCTACACTTTCTGTTTGTGCCACTGTTTCTTGTGTTTTTTCTGTTCATCTAAATCAGGGGTCCCCAACCTTTTTTGCCCCACGGACCGGTTTATGTCAGACAATATTTTCAGGGACCGGCATTTAAGGTGTGGCGGAAATAATACAACAAAATAATATGGTATGAGCTGCATGAAAACTGTGGTGTTTTGGAAATATAATAATAAACACAAAGAGTGTCTAATCTGGTCGCAACACTCTGATCACGATGGTAATGTTTAATGCCTTCAAAATCTTACAATGCAAATTCAAAGTGCATGAAAATGACGACTCACCACAGCCCCGAGCTTGATTTTCTGCAACCAGACGGTCCTATCTCGGGGTAATAAGAGACAATGACACTTCAAGTGTGTAGTTTATGTCCAGTCTACTTTGTAATTTTGTTTTAGTCGCCGTTGCTGCAGAAACCCCCCGCCTCACACAGGTAGGATGTCGGAAATAGCAACAGTGCTATTGTGGCGATCTCAGAGTATTCAGCTATAACTTTAATCCAGTTGTCTCGAATGTACTTTTAAGGACGCCGTCATTTGCGATCTCCAGCAGTTTTTTTACTCCTTTTGCGAGCTTTGTTTTTCGCGTAATTGGTCACGTGACGCAGAAGCGTGGTTTGACGTGCGTCAAGAGTGACACAGATGGATGTAGCGGAGAATCGCGTAATTTTTCAAAATGAAATATCTTTCGTATTTCAAAATAAATACAACGGAATTAATGTAAGGGCTTATTGTGCGGCCCGGTACCAAATGACCCGGTTGGGGACTCCTGATCTAAATCGAATCGATCTTCGGTCAGGTAAAGTATTTAAAACTTGAAACACTGACATATCCATATCATCAATGTCAAAGAATTCCCCCTTGGCACATAGACACTGTGCTATTTATACGTGTTTTATACTCGGCCCGTGGTGTTCATCAAATAGTCCGCTGAAAATTTTTGATACATCAATGGATGCTATTTTCTTAACATTACGGTGCGAGCATGCGACTGTAACACAGAAAACGCGGTTTAAACTGACGTCGGAGATCGCGGGTGCCGCCATGATTCAATGTTGTTGACAGACGGCAGGGCAAACGACGCACGCGCTCAACGTGAATATGGCGAGAGTTTGCACCGATGTAAACCCTCTACTTTGTTGGTTGTTTGAAGAGAAAAAAAAACATTAAGGTCGGCATTTTCGACGTCGAAATTCTCGCGGTACCGGAGGCACACTATTTTTTTTTCTCCGCCTAACACTTACAATTTAAAAGAATACATTCAGAGGCGTATTATACTGACATTTTGTTGAATTCACTTTAAAAATACACTATATCGTATGGCTCTCACTGAAATACATTTCCAAATATTTTGCTTCCATGGCTCTTAAAGTCAAAAAGGTTCCCAACCCCTGCTCTAAATTGTCCCGAGGTGTGACTGTGAGCGCGAATGGTTGTTCATCTATGTGTGTCCTGTGATTGGCTGGCAACCGGTTCAGGGTGTCCCCCGCCTACTGCCCGAAGACAGCTGGGAACGGCTCCAGCACACCCCCCCCCCTTGTGAGGATGAAGCGGATCGGAAAATGGATGGATTAATTTGACAATAAACTTGAACTTGATATATATATACATATATACACGCACACATACACTGCGTAAAAGAAAGACAGCATCTGAAGGCTGTTCAGAAAATATATATACATATATACACACACACATACACTGCGTAAAAGAAAGAGCATCTGAAGGCTGTTCAGAAGAGTACGAAACAAGTGGACGAACAGCGTGACCCAACCTAATCTGTGAAGAACAATTCTTGGCTGCATCCTGCCAATGGCGTCCAGCAGTTGATGTTGTCCCTTGTGGTCCTCTTTTTCTTTACAAAGTTCTTCCTCGTATTTTAATGTCCTTCTTGTCCACGTAGTGCGAAAATTGCAACAACACTTTTCGCTTTCCATCTTCGCGCAGCGATGTGTTGAACACGAGCGCCTCTTTGTTAGCGGCTAGCAAGCTAACCGAAGCTAAACTAGGCCGAGAAACAGCAATGTACACCGAGACGACTTTCATCGGACACGAAGCTTCAACGAAAGATGTTTTAGTCCAGCGAGATGATTGTGGACGCCCCGGGTGGGGGTTTGAGCACGTTGAAGACAAATTCAGGAGATTTTCGTCAAGGGTTGTCTATACCTCAACGCGCACCAGTTCTGTACAGCTGTCAAGCCAACAATTGTTAATACTTTGCATGACGGAAATCTGCCGAAGGCGAGCGCCGTTGACCACCTTCAAAATAAAAGCTTTCAAACCGCCAGTGGTTTGAATTTAAAATAATGTTTTAAAATAATTTCTTGGCGGTCAGGCAACGGCGAGTTCACCCAGAGAGAATGAAAACCACCAAGAAAAGTTCTAAAGTTGCGACAGAAAATTAAGCCAATGTTAACTCTCCATCAATGACTACAATTTCGCCTCATTAAAAAAATTGATAAATAAATTAATGAATGTTTGTTTTCCCGCAACCAGACCAGGTCCAAGGCAGCGGTAGATTTGTAGATCCGGTTCCTCGAGAGCCACATCCTGCCTGTTTTAGGTGCCTCCCTACTCCAACACACCTGATTCAATTGTTTAGGCCTCAACAGAGCTTGCTGATGAGCTCATCACTTGAATCACATTCCAAAAACATTCATGGCAGGCTGATTGAACACTCTAAAATTGTCCCTAGCTGCGAGTGTGAGCACCGATGGTTGTTCGTCTCTGTCTGCCGTGAGATTGCCTGTCACCCAGTTCAGGGTGTACCCCACCTACTGCGCAAAGATGGCTGGCATAGGTTCCAGCACCCCCCATGACTCTTGTGAGTATAAGCGGATCAAAAATTGGAAGGATGGATTTAGCAAGCCTCAAGTACTGTAGTTATTTTGTGTGTGTTGAGTTAATGCGGTGCTCTTAATTAGTCAAATGAATGTTTGACATGTTTTGTTCAAATGTTTTAAAGTTCCTTGTGGAAATGGCTCATGTTTACGCTGTACCATCTTTCAATCGAAAGAATGCCATTTGCTCAGCAAGGAAAACATCAGAGCTCGGCTGGGCACTTTTACAAGCTACGGTGCGTTTAAAAATGTTTGTGGGCACTCACGTAGATCTGCAACTCAGTGAACAGGCACTACATTGATGAGTAAATTAATTATATTTTACATTTCTTCTTGTCATTTTATTTTGTTAGTATTAAATTAATGGTGACGAAATAAAATGACAAAGATACAAAAATGTATCAAATAAATCTGCTCACCTGCAATTTATAATGGCGCATTGTAGTCACCTTAGTGCACTAAAGTTCGTTAAATTTCAGCTGCTCAACATTTTCAGTTATTTGCTGTTGTATAGCCTATTCTCAAAATGCAAATGATCTGTTAACTTTATTTTCAAAGAATAGTTTTTGTTATTGTTTGGTTGATGTCTTATATGAAACTGAGGCATTGCACACTTTATTGGACCGACTTGATTAAGATCACACAGCGTAATTTGGGTGGCATTTTATTTAGTGTTTTTAAATCATCTTTTTATTTTTGACAATATCTGTAAATTTAGTTTCCTGCTCTTAATTGTGAATGCATACTTAATGGTTTGAAATGCTCCTGAAATTAAGTGCTGCTTGACCAGCCTAAATTGTGTTAATGTATGTGACGTCACTGAAGGCCTAAGGTTGAAATGCACGGACCGCCACTGATATATATACCTGTATATATATTCTTGAAGGGGTGTTTAACAGCAGGAATTCTATAAAAGACGAGCTCTCTGTGCGTGCTCTTTCTATTCTGACAACCCACAGCACAGCATGAGGACGGCATGATTATGTTCTGTAAAGCGTGTTTTCTGCCTCTGCGATGCATGAGCAGCCAGATTGAATGAATACACACGTCACATAAAACTGGTCTATAAACAGTAAAATATCGTTTTGAACGAACCATGGTACAAATGTTTTCTAAATTAATTATATTATGATGGTCTGTATTTAAAACACTGGTACATTGAAATTTCAATATTCTACCTTTATAGATAACGACTGATAGGGCACTATATAAATATTCTAGACATAATGTGAAATCAGTGAAAATGAAATGGAGAAATCTACCCAGCTTTCAGATCGATTTTCTTTCCTCCCAAATTACAGTTTCACCAATAGATGTCACTCTTGGCCTATGAACCTCTCGAAAATGTCGGCATCGTCGTTGCATAGTAACCAACTCAGTCTTTGAACATTCCATTGAATTTTCACAGCGTAATCAATGTGCAGGTCACGACTTCTCCAAAACAGCATTTTGGAAGTTATTTTTGGAGCGCTTGTATTACGCAATCACCACGAGCTTGTTTTGCCACAATACTGTCAATCATCGTTATGTTTTCATCGCGCATTGGCATGAGTTTCAAAGCTTCACTGGCTCGCTTACCAATTAATGGCACTGTGCAATTGTCGTCAACAACCTGAATTTCTAACCTGTCCAGCTTTTGGTTTCTAGTATTTCTTAGCTTCACTTTACTTCAATTGTACATCACGAATAGAGTGTAAGTTTCATCAAGCTCAGCATCTGTGGTAAGCAAATGAACTAGCAAAAGTTAACAAGTAGCACAGCAATTTGAAACGTTACCAGGTTGTTTTCGAACAGCATGCATGCAAACAGCTTGGTGGCATTACTTTTGTTAACTTTACCAGATTTCCTTAACACAGAAAATAACCTCATATTCACTTTCAAACTCTTAACACCGTGAACAGATTTCTTCTTCTTTGGTTCTGGGTGGGGTTTGCTCTTTTCATGCATCTTTCATGCAAGTTGCATGAGCCAGTAAATTGAGTTCAGTACCACGGTCATCCATTGCTGGTATCTTGACTCCTTGTGACGAATGTGTACCGCTTTCCTGTCTCGTTCATTGTAGTACTGCAGTTGTGGTCAAACTTTCAATCGTGTCCTTTATCTTCTCGTCAGACAGCACTGTGTGTCCCATGACCGTGTTGAGCAGCTCTCTGCCACTCTCAAAGACCAGATAGCCCGAGAACCATGTGTAAGTTGAGGGGTTCGTAGGTTTTTAGTGGATAGCTCTACTCTAAGACACGCAGCTTTTTATTTTCCAGCGTCTGCGCCTTAACTCAGGAACGAACACACCCACTTCCGGTCACGAAAACACTTCCTGCTTCTCTTCAGCCAATCAGACGCAAGCACCATACGAATGTTTCAACAATTATTAAACAGAATTTAGGTCACTATAACATAAAGGAATATATTGCTCAAATATAAAATTAAAACAATTAATAATTTAACATAAGCTTACACATGTTTTCGACAGGTGACTGCCTTCCAAACACGTCTGTTTCAACGACAAATTCATTTAAATCGTCAACTGGTCGGGATTATGATTGCAGTTTTATTTCTCCTCCCAAAACGGCCTCTGTTGCTCCCGCCGTCCTGTCTGCATTTTCTGTGCTGGAGCTGACGCACATGCGCAGTAGCGTTGATCCAGCCGTGATGTCACTGGAAAAATTGTGCCTACTCCTCGCACTCGTCGGAATAAACAGGATTTTATAGGGTGTGGCCAACCAGTCAGAGACCAAGAGCTTATTTTTTAATGTGTTATTGCAAAGTGCTCCATCATACACATGGGCACACATAAACATCACCCCACACCTTCCTCAACCACACACACACACACACACACACACACACACACACACACAGAGAGAGACACACACCCACACTGAGCCAGATTTATTGTAACTATCACACACCAACATGATATTGACAGAAATTGACTACTAAAGACCGTAGGCCAGTCATTTTCAACAAGGAATAATGCATGCACTGTCGCACACACACAAACTTTCAGTTCAAGCAAGTCCACAAAAAAATTCTATGAAAACATTTTTCTCTTACTATGCATGTTGCTTAGTGGCTTAGTACAGGGACTTCTTACACACACGCAAGCACACTTGCACACGGGCACTCAACCATGCACACCTACGCATATACGCGACGATGAGTAACAGCCGGAACGCCCCCTCACATGAATGAAACCGAAACACACGGACACGCGCCACCTCCCATTTCCTCCTCCCGCCCCTCGCGGTTAACTTGGAACCAGTCCGGACTCCCCGTCGACCGCGATTGACGTATTGGGCAAGCCCTGCCTTAGCGCTGTAGTTTCAGTTGTCATCTGACTGGTTGTCCGGTATGGCAATCAAGCAATGGGATTGATGATAGGCTAACATCATGAAAAAACTCCTCTTGCCATTGTTTTGGGGTTGGTGTGTTTTGGATTCCCGCAGATTTTTTTTTTACATCTTCCGAACCGCTTTATCCTCATTAGGGTCACGGGAAGGGGGGATGGTGGGGGGGGGGGGGGGTGCTGGAGCCTATCCTAGCTGTCTTCGGGCAGTAGGCGGGGGACACCCTGAATCGGTTGCCAGCCAATCGCAGGGCACACAGAGACGAACAACCATCCACGCCCACACTCGCACCTCGGGACAATTTGGAGTGGACAATCAGCCTGCCATGCATGTTTTTGGAATGTGGGAGGAAACTGGGGCGGCCCGGTAGTCCCACGTCGAGTAGGTAACCAGCAGTTTGCGCAGGCCCGGGGAGTTCCAACATGCAAACTCCACACTGCCCGAGGGAGGCCGGAGCTGGAATGGATGAACTGGAGTCTGGAATTGAACCTCTGCACTGTGAAATCGACGTGCTAACCACTGCACTACAGGGTCGCCCTACATTACTTTTGTGGTTTGAAAATGGTGAGATGATGTTGACGTTGCCTACCTTTTGTGCCTTGTGTCTTAATGGCTGCATGATGATCAAGAATGTGTGGTGAAACTTGCATTGAATGCTTGGGAATGCTTGCTTGGGTGCCAGAACGGGTCCTATATTGCAGTGCTTTTCAAACCCTGTGACGGAGCACACAGATATTGTCAGGTGTGCAGACCGTTTTTCCAGAGCAGCTCATTTTGTTCCCCTCAATAAACTCCCCTCTGCTTTGGAAACGGCCAAACACTTAGTCGACCAAGTATTCCGGGTGCATGGCCTCCCCCTTGACATAGTCTCTGACCAGGGCCCCCAGTTCATATCACGGGTGTGGAGGGCCTTTTGTAAATCTATTGGATCGGGGGCCAGTCTGTCTTCTGGGTACCACCCTCAGTCCAATGGTCAGACAGAGAGGGCTAACCAGGTGTTGGAGTCCTCCCTCCGTGGTATGGCTGAGAAGGACACCTCTACCTGGGCATAACATTTGGCATGGGTGGAATATGCTTACAACAGCCTTACTAGCTCTGCCACTGGTGTCTCTCCCTTTGAGGCCTCTTTGGGCTATCAAACCCCCCCCCCCCCCCCCTTTTGACCTCCCAGGTTGTAGACAGAGAGGTACCCTCCGTCCAAGAGTACATTTGCCAGTGTAAGAGGATTTGGCGAAACATTCGCCACGCCCTGGAAAGTACCCAACGATCTGCGAATAGACGCAGGTCAACGGCCCCTCCGTACCAGCCTGGCCAGGAGGTTTGGTTGTCCACGAGGAACATTCCGTTGCTCACAGAATCCCGCAAACGTGCCCCACTGGACTCTTTGTAATAGAAAAGATAATCAACCCTTCAGCAGTTAGGCTTACTTTACCTGATAACATGAAAATTCACCCCACGTTCCACGTTTACCAGGTCAAACCGGTTTCCACTAGTCCATTGGCCCCGCCGTCCGAACCTCCTCCACCCGCCCGCATCGTTGATGACCATCCCGCCTTTGAGGTCTGCCGCCTGATGGATTTACGGCGTCGGGGTCTGCAGTATTTGGTCGATTGGGAGGGGTATGGTCCTGAGTCGCGTTCCTGGGTGCCTCAGTCCTTTATTTTGGACCCGGATTTGATCACTACCTTTCATCAGGAGTACCCTGGGAGGCCCGGTGGGTCGCCGGGAGGCTCCCGTTGAGTGGGGGGTACACTGTTAGGATGCATTGTTTGTCCTCGTGTCGCCCCTCCCTTTTAGTTGTTCCCTTTGTTCAGTATGGACTAGGAGTCTCGCTAATTGGTGCACCTGGCCTCCCTGACACACCTGCAAGTCTTTTGCCCATCAGCCACTTGCAGCATAAAAGCCAGCCTGAATAGCCACCCGTTTGCCAGTTCAGATCAGATCAGAATCAGAATCATCTTTATTGGCCAAGTATGTAGAACACACAAGGAATTTGACTCCGGTATAACACGCTGCATAGTATAATCATAAACAAGGACATGACAAATAAGTAAAAGGACATTTCGTAATGTAGTGAACCGTGGTGCGGTAGTACCACCCAGTGACAACTGTGAGACAAAGTGCAAAGTATTAAGCAGAGCTAAAATGTTCAGTGGTAGAATACAATACTATAACAGTTGGTGCAGAAAATCATTGAACCATTTTAAAGTGACCAGTAGCAGTATTTGTTTACAAGAAGTGTGCAATTATGCAGATGTCCCAGGATGATTATATTTGGTGACAGAGAGGAGAGATGGGTGAGGACAGCAGACAGTTCATTTAAGAAGTCACGGTGGGGTTTGGGGGAGCGGTAGACAGTGGCAATAATCGTGGGAGTGGATCCGGATATTTGACAGGCAAGGCAATCAAAGGAGGAGAGTGGAGGGCGAGAGACCGGAAGTACTTTCCACCTCTCTCGGTGTAATATCGCGAGACCTCCTCCGCGACCGGAGTCGCGGGGCTTGGAAATGTAAACAAATCCCGGAGGAGTAGAGTCGTTAAGCTGTGAAATGTCTCCAGGAGTTTGCCAGTTTCATTCAAAAAGAGAATGTCAAGCTTATGGTCAGTGAGGATATCTTAAGATTACCCTTCCCAGTAAGCGAACGGATGTTGAGTAGCCCGAAGTTGACGCCGGCAGCATCGCTGCTGCGAGGACCGTTAGCAGACCTAGCCAAGCCAGCTAACACACTGTGGTCGACGGACCGGCCGGCGTTTCTGGATGGCCAACGGGAGCATGACCAGAAGGAGGTGATGCTTTTGGATCGGTCGAGGCGGAAGCCCCAACGAAACCCACGGTGGAGGTATTTCCGGGAAGGAAAGCGAGCGATGTCGGGGAACAGGTGTAGAGCAGGAGGAGGGCCCAGCCATTGGAAGTGGAGACTGAGGAGCTCAGCCACCGAGTACTGGAGCAGACCCTCGACAGATCGATGGAGGAGCGACAGGATGGTCCACGACAGTAGAACCCAGACACAGGCCCTACCGACCCCCATCACAGGGGACAATGGAGCGGAGATGGCACGGGGCCTAGTCCGAGAGCCGAGCATGTAGGAGCTGCGCCACCGGGACGAAAACAGTCGAAAATGGTTGAGGGTGTGAAGCAAGAGTGGATTGGGGGCTGGAGTGGAATGATGTCGTATGAAGACAGTAATTCCGTGCGAGGACAGTAAAACAGTTAACCGTAAAAACACAAAAAGTTGTGGGAGAGCAGTGGCAGCCAGACGCGCCTGAGACTTCCATGAGAATCTTTGGCCACAAACTGAGCAGGAAAAAGGTTTCTCACCAGTCTGGAATCTTGTGTGGGACACTAATTGTACCTTTTGACAGAATCTTTTGCCACAATCTATACAGGCAAAAGGTTTCTCAACAGTGTGTGTTCTGATGTGTTTTTAAGGTTCTCTTCTCAGAGAATCTTTGATCACAGACTGAGCAGGAAAACGGTTTCTCACCAGTGTGGGTTCTTGAGTGTATTTTTAAGTGATCCCCCCGAGAGAATCTTTGGCCACAAACTGAGCAGGAAAAGGGTTTCTCACCAGTGTGTGTTTTTGTGTGTCTTTTTAAGTGTCCCTTCTCAGAGAATCTTTGGCCACAAACTAAGCAGGCAAAAGGTTTCTCACCAGTGTGTGTTCTTGTGTGGTGACTTAAGTGTACCTTCCGAGAGAATCTTTGACCACAAGCTAAGCAGGAAAAAGGTTTCTCACCAGTGTGGGTTTTTGTGTGGTTAATTAAGTTTCCCTTCTGAGAGAATCTTTGGCCACACACTGAACAGGCAAAAGGTTTCTCACCAGTGTGGATTCTTGTGTGATTTGTTAAGTCTCCCTTCCATGAGAATATTTGGCCACAAACTGAGCAGGAAAAAGGTTTCTCACCCGTATGTGTTCTGGTGTGTGTTTTTAACGTTCCCATCCGAGAGAATCTTTGGCCACACACTGAACAGACAAAAGGTTTCTCACCAGTGTGGGTTCTTGTGTGGCGATTTAAGGTTTCCTTATGAGAAAATCTTTGACCACAAGCTAAACAGGAAAAAGGTTTCTCACCAGTGTGGGTTCTTTTGTGATCATTTAAGCTTCCCTTCTGAGAGAATCTTTGGCCACAATCTGAACAGGTAAACGGTTTCTCACCTGTGTGTATTCTCATGTGTCTCTTTAAGTTTCCTTTCCGAGAGAATCTTTGGCCACAATCTGAACAGGCAAAAATGTTCTCACGAGTGTCGGTTCTTGTGTGTGTTTTCAAAGCCTTCCTACCAGTAAACATCATGTGATATGTCAGATCACCATAAGACTCTTCATCCTCATCATCATCATCAACATTTGATGATGTCTTGTCACCATCTTTCATGCAAGGGTGCTCTCGCTCCTCCTCTTTTTTAATGTAACGGGCCTGGTCCTCCTCTTCTGCCTGAAAGTGGGAGACCTCTCTGCTCTCCTCTTCCTCTTTAATGTGAAACGGGCCCATGTCCAGCCGCTCAGGACAAACATCTTCACTGATGTCTGCAAGACACAAGGAGACAAAAACACACATGGAATTATGGTTTACACTTAGGTAACTCTGAGAGTTAGATTAGTTCATATTGCAATTCAATATGTGACATTACCAGCATCACATATTAATGGTGGATTTTCTTTCTTTGATTATTTTTATCCCTGGTGGCGGTTTATTTAATTATTTTTTTTACCCTTGGTTACTTGTCAAAAGACTTGTACAGAGTGTGACATTGCACATTTTCAGTGGTGGACAAGTCCAGAGCGCAAATTCTACCTTGTGCTTTTCACCTTTTGCAGGGCGTTTCTGAACCGCAAAAAAGAGCGATGACTACACAGTGATCCCTCGCGATATCGCGCTTCATTGATCGCAGATTCAGTACATTATGTTTTTTTTTTTGCCAAAGTACTCTATTCAGAAAAAATGATTGGTTTCCGGTGCGGCGTCGACCAATGTCAGCACGAGTGGATTTATCCCGTGAGCTGATTGGCTGCGCATCTTTGCAGCCCCGCCCAGCGTGACGAGACACTCGGGAAGCCTTGTGTCACATCACGCTAGTGATTGTTGGATAGAGTTTTGCGTAATTATGAATCGTTCTAAGAAGTTTTCCCCAGTGTGGAATAATTTTGATCTTGTGACGACAAATAAGGTGAATCTTTTTCTCCTTTGAGATTTGTTTACTGTTATATACGACTGATTTTTTTACGGTGGCGCATTGCACTCACTCTATCAGTTTATCAAGTGAACCTGTGATACATAAAATCGTCAGATAAAGAGCCTTATAGTTGCACTCTTCATTTTATCTCGTAATTACGAGATTCTGTTCTTGAAATCATGAGGGTGTCTATTTTTTTAACAAATGAATGCAAAGCGCCACCTTAGTTTTTGCTCTGTTCTGGGAAGAGGTTTGAATTTTTTTCAGAATAATTAACTTTTTATGTTATTGTAGGTGAAGTGTTGGCTCTGCTACACAGAGCTATCTTACCATAATTAGAGCAATTCATCAATGCTGAGGCATTATAGAATTCGGCATGGCAATGAAGAATTGGCAGATACGTATGAGAGTACCACAGGTATGTTGAAACAAAATTGTGCTTAAAAAAAAACCCATTCATGCAAACAGACAGGCCCGAGGCCTGGTATCGAACCTCCAGCCCTCTTGCTATGAGGCGGCAGTGCTAACCACCTCAGCGCCGTGTCGTCTGATGTCTACTTGATATGTATTTTATGTGCTTGTATAAATTACAGTCCTGTTGTGAAGCTTTTGACAAGATATTTCCTTTTGGCTTGCAGTTCCTAACAAGCAAGCAGTGGATGAGGCACATGACCAGTTCAGGTATGAAAA
Source organism: Hippocampus abdominalis (assembly GCA_018466805.1). NCBI lineage: Eukaryota > Metazoa > Chordata > Actinopteri > Syngnathiformes > Syngnathidae > Hippocampus > Hippocampus abdominalis. The sequence goes on along the minus strand of CM031704.1, from coordinate 11,383,872 downwards.
CACATTTCTTTGTTTATTCTTATATTTCTGTGGCACAGTGTCATGTGATATTAAACTATAGATTAACTATTTTTAGGGCACAATCTCTGGAAAACACTTGCCATGGAGGTTGCAGAGACCCAGAAGACCTCGAATGGAATAGCTGACTCCATAATTGGAGTCCAACGCTATCTGGCAGAAGCAAACACACCCAGAAACCAAGACCCTTTACAATATTGGAAATGGAACCAGAAAACATATCCACATCTGCATCCACAAATTCATCACCCTGGAGAACCCACGGGGTCACATTTGGCACCTATAAATTCCATACCTATCAACCTCAGCTAATAGCTGCCCTTATAAATGATTACGATTCCCCTTACAAAGCAACAAAAACCCATACAACGATTTACCATGCATGCGCACATCATGCTTTATCAATCGACCATACGCAGTGATAAAAAAAATATACGATTGAGGATTACTTTTGCTGGTTTGCCGTGACAATAGTAGCGATCGACGACGGCATTGTGGTTGGCTACCAGCAGGTGAGAAGATCTGGATTTGAGCCAAAATGGTCTTTGTGAGATCGGTTCACAATTGTTTTTTTCCCCCCGTATAAAAGTTGTAATATGCCGTGCATGATTTGAAATGATGAAAAAAAAATGTATAAAATTGACAGGTATGACATTCTGCTAACTCAAATGCTACCCCTAAATCCAAAGGGTCAAATTTGGCCCTAATCCTAAATTAGGATTAAAGCATTGAATATTTGAAAAAACATATATTTTGGTGTTCCGTGAACATATAGCAGTCATTTAATATATAATTCATCATTTTCCAAAGAAGAAAAGGGTTCTTGAGTTCTCCGGTGTTAAAAATCTCTGCTCACCATAGTCGTCTGTACCATGTGAAAGAGTATTTTCCATGGCTGGGGAGCTGGTGTCAAAGAGGAGAAGTCGCCTTGGAGCAAAAACACGCCAAGAACATTTGCTCCTCAATAAAAATTCATAAACTAACCACTTTTTTTTTGTCTTTTATTTCATATGATTTAACAGTGAACCAACATTTTCTACACAAGTTAAAAATTGTAACTCTGAATTGTAACTCCAGGTTGCTATATTTTACATACCAACTCAGTTCAGCATTTACACAATGAATTTCTTAACCTGCAATGATTTTATAACTACTGCAGGGGTCACTATTGGGTGACCAAAACAGTATCAATACAGTACTAACACAGTTTGTGTAGTGTGTCAATACACTCCTTGAGGTCTCATTGCCCCATCACGCTGTTGATTCTCTGGCATGTCTCTTCTATTTGCTCTGTGCGTGGTGGGGAAAGAAAGAAAGGAAGAGAGAGAGAGAGTGCAGGCCTGAGTATTTCCCTGAGTATTTCAGACATTCACAGAAACCGTTTTTCGGTTCCGTTGGATTCCCCAATGGGAAACCACGGTAACTAATTTTGGGTTCCGCAAACGTTCATCATGGGAACCCATTTTTCTATTTGGACTGTTATTCATAATCAAGAATTCTGATAGTCAAAAGTATCATATTTTAAGGGGATATGTTTGAAAACTATGCACTATGCAAAGTTTGCCTACCAGCCCGGCATCGGTGTGGAGGACGCCATCATCTATCTCCTCCACTCGGCGCTGTTACACCTGGAGAATGCTGGGAGCACTGTGAGGATCATGTTCTTTGATTTCTCCAGTGCCTTCAACACCATCCAGCCCAACCTACTGGAGGATAAACTGCAGCACGCCGGAGTGGAGCACCACCTCACATCATGGATTACGGATTACCTCACAAACCGACCACAGTATGTGAGGGCACAGGGCTGTGAGTCGGACAGGCTTCTCTGCAGCACTGGGGCGCCGCAGGGGACTGTCCTGGCTCCATTCCTGTTCACCCTCTACACCTCGGACTTCAGATACACCACTTCAACCTGCCACCTTCAAAAGTTCTCTGACGACTCTGCGATTGTCGGCCTCATTACAGAGGGAGATGATCGGGAGTACAAGAGACTGACGGGGGACTTCGTGGACTGGTGCCAGCAGAATCACCTCCAGATCAATCCTGGAAAAACTAAGGAGCTGGTGGTGGATTTCTGCAGGAAACAGTCATCACCTGCACCGATGAACATCAAGGGTACGGACATAGAGAGGGTGTCCTCCTACAAGTACCTGGGTGTTCATCTCAACAATAAACTTGACTGGTCAACCAACTCAGACGCCCTGATCAGGAAGGGACAGAGCCGCCTCTTCCTACTCAGGAAACTAAGGTCTTTTGGGGTTCAGGGGTCTCTCCTTAAGACCTTCTATGACTCTGTGGTGGCCTCGGCCATCCACTATGGCATTGTCTGCTGGTCAGGCAGCATCTCGGCCCGGGACAGAAACAGACTGGAGCGACTGGTCAGGAGGGCCAGTTCTGTCCTGGGCTGCTCCCTGGACACTGTGGAGGAGGTGGGCAGCAGGAGGATGCTATCAAAACTAAAAGCTATGATGGACAGTCCCTCCCACCCCCTCCAGCCCACCCTGACAGCACTGGGCAGCTCCTTCAGCCAGAGACTACTACACCCGCGCTGCAAGAAGGAGCGATATCGCCGCTCATTCTTACCGACTGCTGTCAGGCTGCTCAATAAACACACATGAAAGAAAAAAACGGACTCAACCCATCCATACATTGTAAATAGCACAGCCACCTTATATTTTGTATTTTTTATCTTGCATTCTGTACTGTGTACAGCTCTATTTTGTTCTGGAACATTTATTTGTGCATGCAATACTTTGTTTTTCTTTTTACCCCACCCCCCTTCCCCCTCCAATTCTGCTGCTGAAGACTGCAAATTTCCCCAGTGCGGGACAAATAAAGGTTTTCTTATTCTTATTCTTATTCTTATTAACAATGAACATAAATACATCAGAAGCTGTGTACTCCAGGTGTATTCAATAAAAAAATATGTTCAAAATATGTTGAACACTTTTATTGTATTCATATGGCATCATGAATACAGCATACCACAAAATCAGAATATTGTTTCCAGTCTCACACTGCAAAGAGGAACTTACTGGTAATCATTAATACTGTACTGTATATCAATTAGTATGAAATACTATGGCCATCAGAAACACAATTCTTCAGTTCTGGCGATATACCATGAGCCACAAGTAAACCTGCCACTGTTAACATGATTATTTGTGTGTGTGTGTGTATTATTTTATGTAAATAAACATAATATAAATTACTTCTCACCCCCTTTATTAATACAACAGAATGTAATAGGAATGGGATGATTAAAATCATGTGATGAATCTTTAAAAAGAATGACCTTATTACTATATATAGATTTATCGTATTGATACAGCTTGACGTCCTCTTTGCAACCCCAAGATGACGCACTCAGTAATCTACTATCACTTTGCCCAAAGAATCTACCACTCGTCCTTGTCAGTTCTACCGACAGTTAACATTGGTATTACTATACCTGGTGGCGAATGTTTTATTCATAAAGTTACCATGTCTATAACTATTCAATTATAGAATAACTAAGACTGTTACATAATATTTTTCATAGCGATTAACCATTAGATCTAATGACCAACTACAATACTTGCCTCAGAATCAGAATCAGTTTTTTAAATGTTGTACGTAATACACCTTTCAGTGTCCTTATTGCCGCCAACTCAATACGTCATCCGCGCGCTTTCTCAGCGTGCGGACGAACATAATAATAATAATAATAATAATAATAATAATACATTTCATTTACAAGCGCCTTTCAAAACACCCAAGGACACTTTACAATCAAAACAAGAACAATAAAACCACAGATAAAACTATAAATAATAAAATGAGAAATTTAAACTGAATATGCGGTTTTCATATCAACCCGAATGCGCACGTAATGTTTCCTGCCCGCTCCCGTCACCACGTAAAAAATCAAAAGTAAAATAAAACATTCACACCACATCACACACATACTCACAGTGAAATCGCGTTGATCACATAGGAGAGATTCGATCGCGTACAGTCAACCAGTGCGCGGTGATTTTTATGAGAAAAGTAAACAAGAAGCTGTTGCGTGCATTGATGAAAAAAGAGATTGGCTCACATTTCCTGTCCCATGTAAATCTGCATCAATTCCAATTCACTGTTGTTACATTATGTCCAGGATATTGACAGAGTGCCCAATCAGTCCTTGTCTAAAACGGTAGAATATTGACATTTTCATGTTCCTGTATTTTAAGTGTTGGCCTACATTTATTTGTTCAGTAGTGCCATTTTTTAAAGTATTTTTTATTTATTTATATGCGTATTTAGTGCAGTTCTTAGTGTTTTATGTCAGATTTTAAAATGATTATTTTTCTCTTATTTTTGTTTTTGGAACATGAATGTTGACATGTTATTTCATAAATTAATGCAAAAGTAAAAAATGCCCCGCTCCCAAACCCCTGTTTGGGGTGGGAGAGCGGGGCACCACAAAGCATTTGCGCCAGGTCCCCAAACTAATGCGGGACGGATCCGGCCCGTCTCCACATTTGGTCCGGCCCCCTGAATAATACCAGAGAATATTTTTATTTATTTTTCATCTGTGTATTTGTATTTGATAAAAAAAAGTTGATAAAAAATTACACAAAGACAATTACAACATCTTGCATGGCCAAACGGGATCAGACAAACTGTCAAAGCAAAAAAGTGGAATGCTGTTGTATGCCAAGCTCAGCTGAACCAGCCATCTGTTTGGGCTAGCTTTCGGGTTGCTCAACTGATAGCAAGCAGCGATAAAGCTTTTACTGATGGAGAGTTTGTCAGGAAATGCATGAATGCTGTCGCGGAGGAGGCGTGTCCCGAGAAGAAAGATGCCTTTAATACCGCGAGTCTATCAGTGAGTATAATCACCAGCCATATCAAAGAAACCGCAAAGAAATGAGGCTTTCCATCCAAACAAGTGCGGGTGTGTGCGTGTGTGTACAAGAAAGACATCATATGAAGGCTGTTCACAAGAGTACTAAACACGCGAGAGTAACAGTGTGATTAACAGAAGACATTTCATCTGTGCTGTATGTTACACATACGTACAGCACATTTGACAATAAAGTTGTATTCAATTCAATTCAAATTCAATCCAACCTGCTCTGTGAACAATTCTTGGCTGCATCCTGCCAATTGCGTCCAATAGTTGACGTTGTCCATTGTGGTCCTCTTTTTCACCACAAAGTTCCTCCTTGTATTCTGCTGTCCTTCTTGCGCACATTTTCACACGAAAATTAACACTTTACGCTTACGATCTCTCTCGAATGTATTGAGCACGAGCGCCTCTATGTTAGCGGCTAGCAAGCTAAACAAAGCTAAGCTAGGTCGAGAAACACCAACGTACACCGACACGACTTTAATCGAACACGAAGATTCAACGAAAGATGTTTTAGTCCAACGAAGTGATGGCAGACGCCCTGAGTCGAGGTTTGACCACGTTGACTACAAAATTCAGGAGAATTTTGTAAAGGGTATCTATCTATCCCTCCTCGCGGCCAGTCCTCTCCAGCCGTCAAGTCAGCGATTGTTAATACAATACTGTACTCAGCATTCCGGCAACGTGCCGCCAGCGAGTGGCGTAACCACCTTCAAAATAAAAGCTCTTCAAATAATGCACGCTCGTTCCTGGTTTGGCTTTTAAATAATGTCATAAAACAAGTCTTGCGTTCAGGCAACGATGAGTTCATCCAGGGGGAATGAAACCCGTCTCAGAATAGTGCCAAGAAGCATTGTTTAAGAGGGAGGAAATTTCACGCATACAGCACATTTGACAATAAAGTTGTACTTGATACTTGACTTGATAAAGCCAATGTTAACTCTCCATAAATGACTAAAAGTTTACATCATTTCGAAAAAAAAACATGAAAAATTGAATTTAGTTTATGTCGGAACCAAACGAGGCCACCCCAGGTATCAAAAATATGTGTATCATTCGTTCCTTCGTTTTTCAACTGCCAATCGAAAACAAAAAATAAAAAGGAGACTAATCACACGATGAATGGTACACGGATTGGGTACACCCTGAACTGGGTGACAGGCAATCTCACGGCAGACAGAGACGAACAACCATCGGTGCTCACACTTGCAGCTAGGGACAATTTTAGAGTGTTCAATCAGCCCGCCATGCATGTTTTTGGAATGTAATTCAGGTGATGAGCTCATCAGCAAGCTCTGTTGAAGCCTAAACAATTGAATCAGGTGTGTTGGAGTAGGGAGGCACCAAAAAGAGGCAGGATGTGGCTCTCGAGGAACCGGATCTCTGAATCTACCCCTGCCTTAGACCTGGTCTGTTTGCGGAAAACAAAAAATAATGAATTTTTTTATCTATTTTCTTAATGAGGTGAAATATTAGTAATTGATGCAGAGTTAACATTAACTTAATTTTTTGTCGTAACTTTAGAACTAGTGATGGGAAAATGAAGCCTCATGAAGCAATGAGGCTTTCCATCCAACTGGTTCATTCCTGGGCCGAAGCATCATGAGGCTTAATTTTTACTATTGCGCCATCATGTGGAAAATAAATGTCATGACAGACAGTGATGATACAATGGATTTGATGTAGAGGTAAGATCAGGCCCAAAAAATTCCAGCCTTACCCGGCCCGCTGGTATTTAAGTCAGACCTGGCCCGAGCCCGACCAATTAACTTGATTTACAGGCCCGAGCCCAAAGCAAACCTGACATTTCCTATTTCATTTGTGATGACTCGGGAGTAGGAGGGACGATTTGTGATCACAAATTAAAGCCTGTCTTTTGTCATGAAATCTAAGTTAAACAAGTTTGTATAATTATTTACGTCTTTTAAACATGTATTTCTGTTCCTGCAGAGGGTACATTAACCGACAACTTTCCATCATTGACGGATTTTTTTAAGAGTTGTAGGAAAATTTTAAGGCCGTCCCAATCCGCCATTGTTGTCCCGATGCGCCATTTTATTTCGAATCACCCGCGAAACTAATTGTTGGCGGTGATGTAGTAATCCCGCCTCGCGAGGCTTCGGACGTGGCAACGCGCGTTCCGAGGCTTTGGGCATGGCCACATGCATAATCGACAAATGCCTCGAAGCGCGTTTCGCAGATTTTTTTTCCGGTTTACTCGGCACACTCATCGTAGCCTCGGCACAGTTGGGCACATCACTATTTAGAACTCTTCTTGGTGGTTTTCATTCTCTCTGGGTGAACTTGTCGTTGCCTGACCGCCAAGAAATTATTTTAAAACATTATTTTAAATTCAATACAGCCTGGTAGTCTAGTGGTTAGCACGTCGACTTCACAGGGCAGAGGTACCGGGTTCAATTCCTGCTTCGGCCTCCCTGTGTGGAGTTTGCATGTTCTCCCCGGGCCTGCGTGGGTTTTCTCCGGGTACTCCGGTTTCCTCCCACGTTCCAAAAACATGCTTGGCAGGCTGATTGATCACAGTAAATTGTCCCTAGGTGTGAGTGTGAGTGTGCATGGTTGTTCGTCTCTGTGTGCCCTGCGATTGGCTGGCAACCAGTTCAGGGTGTCCCCCGCCTATTGCCCGAAGACGGCTGGGATAGGCTCCAGCACCCCCCGCGATCTTTGTGAGGATTGGGCAGTTCGGAAAATGGATGGATGGATGGATTTTAAATTCAAACCAATGGCGGTTTGAAAAGCTTTTATTTTGAAGGTGGTCAACGGCGCTCGCTGTCGGCAGATTTCCGTCATGCAGAGTATTAACAATTGGTGGCTTGACAGCTGTACGGGACTGAGGCGCGTTGAGGGATAAATAACCCTTGACGAAATTCTTCTGAATTTGTCTTCAACGTGCTCAAACCCCCACCCGGGGCGTCCACAATCACCTTGCTGGACCTAAACATAAATTAGTAAATATTATAAGAACTAGTAAGAGAGACCATTTTCATGCATTATTAGAGCAAAATAAAAGTAACACTCAAGAAATATGGAAAATATTAAATCAAGTAATTAGAAATAATTCTAAAAAAGCAGATTATCCGGAGTACTTTATGAAAGATGAAAATACCACTACTGTATTGAGGATACCGCAGAAATAGCAAAGGAATTTAATGAGTATTTTGTTAATATCGGCAGTAACTTAGCAAAACAAATTCCTGAGCCAATAAATTCTTTCAAAACAGATAAATACATACAAAAAAACTCTTCCACAATGATTCTTACTGCTGTAAATCATAATGAAATATTAAATATTGTAAAAACATTTAAAAGTAAAAGGTCAACTGATTGCTTTAATATCGATATGACAATAGTTAAACAGATTATAGAACTTGTAGTGCGACCGTTTACATACATATGCAACCTGACATTCAAAGCCGGTATTTTTCCATCAAAAATGAAAACAGCTAAAGTCATCCCAATTTTTAAAAGTGGAGAAAGACAATTATTTACAAATTATAGACCAATATCGCTGCTACCACAATTCTCAAAAATATTAGAAAAATTATTTTCTCATAGACTTGATAACTTCATACATAAACACTTGCTATTAAGTGAAAATCAATATGGTTTCAGAGAAAAACGGACCACCTCAATGGCAGTAATGGAGTTGGTGGAAGCAATAGCCACTAACATAGATATCTCAGAACAATTCAAATGTGTCCTATTCGCCGATGATACAACCTTTTACTGCTCTGGAGAAAATATAAAACAACTCCTGAAAACTGTGGAAAATGAATTAAACAAATTAAAAAACTGGTTTGACAGAAATAAACTATCACTAAATTTGACAAAATCTAAGTTAGTTGTCTTTGGCAAGAGACCAATCAAACACCAAATTAAAATAAAGATAAACTCAATTGAAATAGAACGAGTTTATGAAAATAAGTTTCTTGGACTAGTAATAGATACTAAACTATCCTGGAAGCCACACATAGATAATGTTAAAAGAAAAATATCCAAAACTATAGGGATCCTCCACAAAACTAAGGATGTGTTGAATAAGAGTTCTTTGTACACATTATATTACTCATTATTACTCCCATATATGACTTACTGTGTGGAAATATGGGGGAACGCCTGTAAAACTAACACACTCCCTGTCTTAAAACAACAACAAAAAGCAATCCGAATAATCAATAGGTCAAAATATATTGAACCCACAAATCCATTATTCATAAAATCAAACAAAATGAAATTCTATGACCTGGTTGAATTCAAAATCGCCCAATTAATGTATAAAGCACATAATAATCTCCTTTGCCAAAATATCCAGAAGCTTTTTGAAATTAGAGATAGTTGTTATAATTTAAGGGGTACTAACCAATACAAAAAATCCAAAACAAGAACAAACATCAAGCAAAGGTGTGTATTAGTAATAGGTGTCAATCTGTGGAATAATTTCGAAACCGACCTGAAAATGAGCAAATCGCTGTTGGAGTTCAAAAACAAATTCAAAAGATTAGTACAACAAAACTACACAAATCAGAGTTAAGAAGACCAATTTATTAAATGTATTAAAGAAATGCAGTATTTATAATGAATATGATGTATGAATATGATGTATAAAGGAGAAAGAACTAGTTTATATATATATATATACTGCCTACTGCCCGAAGACAGCTGGGATAGGCTCCGGCACCCCCCGCGACCCTAGTGAGGATTAAGCGGTTCAGAAAATGGATGTATATATATATATATATATATATATATATATATATATATATATATATATATCAGAAAATGGATGTATATATATATATATATATATATATATATATATATATATATATATATATATATATATATATATATATATATATATATATATATATACATCCATTTTCTGAACCGCTTAATCCTCACTAGGGTCGCGGGGGGTGCCGGAGCCTATCCCAGCTGTCTTCGGGCAGTAGGCGGGGGACACCCTGAATCGGTTGCCAGCCAATCGCAGGGCACACAAAGACGAACAACCATCCACGCTCACACTCACACCGAGGGACAATTTAGAGTGTTCAATCAGCCTGCCATGCATGTTTTTGGATTGTGGGAGGAAACCGGAGCACCCGGAGAAAACCCACGCAGGCCCGGGGAGAACATGCAAACTCCACACAGGGAGGCCGGAGCTGGATTCGAACCCGGTACCTCCGCACTGTGAAGCCGACGTGCTAACCACTGGACTTACCGGGCCGCCCATATATATATATATATATATATATATATATATATATACATATATATATATATAAACTAAAAGGTGTATAAATAGATAAGTACAGTACACATAAGGGTAAAAGTATTTGATGATATGTAGACTTTTTCCTTTTCTTCTTTATATTGAAAAAAGATCAATTCATATATTGCTACATAACAAGGGGTAGGACTAGATAAGTTATTTACTTCTTCCTACTCCTTTGAACATAAAAAACTGTGATGATGTCTGTCTTTATTATTTTATTTTTACAATTATTACTTGCCTACACTTTTGTTAATCTGTTATTGTATTGTATGTCATATATGTTCAATAAATAAACAAACAAACAAACAAACATCTTTCGTTGAAGCTTCGTGTCCGATGAAAGTCTCGGTGTACATTGCTGTTTCTCGGCCTAGTTTAGCTTAACAAAGAGTCGCTCGTGGTCAACACATCGCTGCGCGGAGATGGACAGCGTTAAGTGTTGTTGCAATTTTCGCACTATGTGCGCAAGAAGGACATCAGAATACGAGGAGGAACTTTGTAAAGAAAAAGAAGACCACAAGGGACAACGTCAACTGCTGGACGCCATTCGCAGGATGCAGCCAAGAATTATTCTTCATAGATTAGGTTGGGTCACGCTGTTCGTCTCACTTGTTTCGTACTCTTTCTGAAAAGCCTTCATATGCTGTCTGTCTTTTACACAGTGTGTATGTGTGTGTGTATAATGTGTATATATATACAGTCAAACCTCGGTTTTCGTACTTAATCCGTTCCAGAAGACTGTTCGGAAAACGAATTGTTCGGAAACCGAAACCATGTTTCCCATTGGAATCAATGTAAAAAGTCAAGAAAACAACTTTTTTAAACCACTTTTTTTTTTTTTTACAATTTCACACTATAGACTGTACAAATGTAATAGGAGAGCAGGTGATATGTAAAATACTGTACAAACAAACTGTAATATAGTTTATTTTCACCAATTTTAACATTAACATAGTAACATAAAAATTGAAGGAACATCTCTCTCTCTATCTGTCGTGGGGCGTGCGCCGATCCCAGCTGTCATCAGGCAGTAGGTGGGGCATTTCGGCATCCCGAACTCCTTTGTCAACACAGACACACGCACACCTGACTCATATTTCGCGATCAAATCTTTTTTAAATTTTTATAGTTTTGCGCACTATTTTCCTCTTTTCTTCACTGGGTTTACCACTTCCACTTGCTTTCTTTGGTGCCATGATTAGGGGCTGATACACGATGCAAAAATAACAGTCCGATATTACGTAGTTCTCACCAAACACGTCTGCTTTTTTGAAAAAATCTACTGAACAATAAAAAAAAAGTCTGCTCACAATGGTGATGCTACACGAGGGAGCGCCGCTACACAAGGGAGCGCGGCTCCACGAGGGAGCGCGGCTACACAAGGTAGCGCGGCTACACGAGGTAGCGTCACTTCACTCCTCTCGGCTTCTCTTGCTCGTGTAGCGTCGCTACAGGAGGTAGCATCGCTACAGGAGGTAGCGTCGCTACAGGAGGTAGCAAAGCCGAGAGGAGTGAAGTGGCACATTCAAGTGCACTCAGTTAGTTCGAGAACTGAAATTTGTTCGTCATCCTAGGCATAAAAAACTTGAAATTTTAGTTTCCAAAACCGAATTGTACGAGAACCGAGACATTTGAAAACCGAGGTTAGACTGTATATATATAATGTGTATATATATATATGTGTGTGTATATATATATATATATATAATGTGTATATATATGTGTATATATATATATATATAATGTGTATATATATGTGTGTGTATATATATAGATATTGTGTATATATATGTATATATATATATGTATAATATATATATATATATATATATAATGTGTATATATATATATATGTGTGTATATATATGTATATATATAATGTGTATATATATATATTGTATATATACAGTCAAACCTCGGTTTTCGTACTTAATCCGTTCCAGAAGACTGTTCGGAAACCGAATTGTTCGGAAACCGAAACCATTTTTCCCATTGAAATCAATGTAAAATGTCCGTTCCAAGTCAAGAAAACAACTTTTTTTCAACCACTTATTTTTACAATTTCACACCATAAACCAGTGTGCCTCAACTGGCGGACCGCGATCCACTACCGGACCGCCGACCTCCTCTGTCCGGACCGCCGACCTCCTCTGTCCGGACCTCCTCTGTCCGGACCCTCGGCAAATTGTATAAAATAATAATTTATAAAGTGATTTTTACGTTATACATTTTATATTTGTGGACTATAATCTGCACATTACCGCGATCGCTTGTTAAAATTATCCGTTGTATTCTTTGCGTGCACTAACAGATGCATTGCAGAGGACCGCAGCAGCGCGACTGTGTGTTGTATGTTTGACTAACTGGAGACCCTGGCTGAGCAGGGCATGTCGGCGATAACGATGCGCTGATTGGCTCCTCTGAACTTAAGGTGTGCCCATACATAAGCGTCAGCACGCGTCTATCCCAATACACACCCATTCAAAATGGATGAAAGTGTCAGGAAACAGACGCATGCGCGACGCCACAGTGTGCTCACAGCTTCAGTCCAGGAGAGCCGCACACAGACAATTAGACAAGACGAATCGCGGGAGGCTCCGGTTTCCTCCCACGTTCCAAAAACATGCATGACAGGCTCGTTGTGGCACTCTAAATTGTCCCTAGGTATGAGTGTGAGCGTGGATGGTTGTCCGTCTCTGTGTGCCCTGCGATTGGCTGGCAACCAATTCAGGGTGTCCCCCGCCTCCTGCCCGAAGACAGCTGGGATAGGCTCCGGCACCCCCCGCGACCCTAGTGAGGATAAAGCGGTTCGGAAAATGGATGGATGGATGGAATCGCGGGAGGTTTCGATTGTGTGCAGTTTTGCTCCCGTCTACCCGGGGATCTTTGCAGCTGTTTAACAGCAGAACACCGCAACATGGTAAATGAACATGACAATGGCGTCCTCTAAATTTGCTACAAAAAGAAAGGTGGACAGTGAAAATCGGCGTTTCAATGAAGAATGGACTGACAAGTATGCTTTCATTCTACCTCTGTCGAGCACCAAGCCAATGTGTCTAATATGCCTAAAGACGGTAGCTCTGGTGAAGAGTCAAAATATTAAAAGCCACTATGTGACAGAGCACAGCTCTTTTGAACGGTATTTCCCTCCTAATTCAGAGCTAAGAACAAACGAAATAAAGAAACTGAAAAGGTCATATCAAGACTCAAGCAGGAAGATTGTGACATGTATGACACAACAACAAAAAGCAACAGAGTGCTCACTGAAAGTGGCCTGGGTTTTGGGTAAGCAGAAGAAACCATTCTCTGATGCAGAAATTCAAAAAGAATGCATGACTGAAGTTATGGACACAATGTTTGAAGGCAAAGAAAAGGAGCAAATGACAGCCAAAATAAAGCAAATTGCATTCACCTTTAGTGGAAGAACAGCACTGCACATTCCTGTGCTCCCTTGTGTCAGTATTTAAAATGGTTCTTAACTCCTCTTCTGATATATTTTTCAGTGATTTCAGAGGGGATGTGAAAAGGGGAATTGTACAAATTAAAAGGATATTTTTGTTTTCATGTTTAGTATTTATTTTGGTAAAATGAGTATTTTGTTTTGTTTTTGTTAAATTAAGGGGAAAAAAAGACAACTAATGTTTAACAAAGTTAAAGTAAACATGTCTTATTTCCCTCAAAGGGCTATTTCTATTAATAAGCAGGCACAACTTAACAAAATAAAAGAGTTCCTGTGCCTCAACACAATACCTCTCATTAGTTGCTGTGTACTGGCAAAGTGAATAATTGTTATTTTCATGCACCCCATTATTGGTTGGTTGTGAGGAGTGTTGATTTGTATAAGCTTGGCTTGACCATACTAAATGGGCATATTGCCCTGCCCCCATGACCGCCGTGCATGGGACCGGACCTTGGTCTTATTAAAAAAAAAAAGTGGACCTACAGCACTTCTAGTTGAGGACCACTGCCATAAACTGTACAAATGTAATGGGAGATTACCAATTTTAACATTAACATAGTAACATAAAAATTGAAGGAACATCTCTCTCTCTCTCTGTCGTGGGGCGTGCGCCTCTCCCAGCTGTCAGCAGGCAGTAGGCGGGCCATTTCGGCATCCCGAACTCCTTCGCCAACACAGACACGCACACCTGACTCATATTTTGCGAATAAATCTTTCTTAAATTCTATAGTTTTGCACACTATTTTCCTCTTTTCTTCACCAGGTTCACCACTTCCACTTGCTTTCTTTGGTGCCATGATTAGGGGCTGATACACGATGCAAAAATAACAGTCCAATATTACGTAGTTCTCACCAAACACGTCTGCTTTTAAAAAAAGAAAATTCTTAATCGAACAATACAAACTCGTCTGCTCACAAGCTGTTTCTGTACGATTATTGCATAATAATGAGACACCGGACACCAGAGTGTTCATTATGTGCGGCTGCATTGAAAAATGCCGGCCGTGGAAAAAAAAGAAACTAGTTTTAAAATCAGAAATTAAGAATTATGACTGTTATTGTGGATTACATATGGCAATTTGAAATTTTAGTTCAGACTTTAGCAAGCATCATGGAATTTGACATGCTTGATTTGCTTTCGCGGGCCACATAAAATGATTTGGCGGGCCAGATCTGGCCCCTGGGCCTTGACGTTGACATCTGTGCTCTCATGTAAGGGAATATTGATTTCGAGTATGAGAGTAGATTGACTTTTTCTTTTCAGATGACGAAATGCTAAATGAACAATCTTTGACAATTTCAATATAAGTCAAGTTAAAACTCACAAAAAAACAAGGGGTGGGACTCGCTTAGGTTTTTTTTTTTACTTCTTACTTCCTTTGAACATGTAAATTGTGTTAAATGATGACTATTTGTCATTTTTTTTCTTCATTATTTTTTTAACTTCCCTTGACTTGCTGCCAAATTTCTGTTATCTGTTTTTATGTTCAAAAAACAAACAACCCCAAGAAGACCCTTGTGAGGATAGGCTGATCAGAAAATGGATGGATGGATGTCCCATGCCTCAATAACAATGTTTGTAATGTCTTGTCCAGGGAAACCAAGACAACAAAAGTGTTTATAAAAAATGATGAGATTTATTTAAGAAAGAAAAAGAAAAGAAAAAAAAAAAGCGACACCGTTCACAGATCTGTCAAGAGCCTTCTCCCCTTCCGCGTCTTGCGCTCTCATTTTATCTTGTTGGGAGTTGGTGAAGGCCAGCGCAATCAGCATTTTCAGCAGCTACACAGAGTACAGACTAGTGCAACTTTGCTTATCAGCAAAATAACTGGTCAGCATTCAAAGGTACGGTCAGTATTCAATAGTACGAACAGTTAGTTCCATTATAGCGCTGTTATATGTCAAATTGCCATTACAATTGCTTGTCAAATTTTTCTTCTTCATGTAAAAGACAAGTCCAACCTGAAACGCGCATTACATAACTCACTGTAGAGGGTGGGCTCAATTTTGGACAGAGTTTCCTTCCAATGTTGGCAATATAACCTGAAATTTTGAATCGAAATGCGCTTATCACTTCACTCCATGTCATGATTTCAGTATCCAGTAATCCTTCATTTATGTTACGTAAGAACTAGTGAGAAGTGAAATCCGTGAAGTAGGATTCCTAAAATTTTTTTTAAAAAAGCAAAAAAATGTGTGAGGGACAAAGTTTCACATACAGCACATTTGACAATAAAGTTGTACTTGGTACTTGATAGCAGTGATAATTTTACACTTTACCCCCAACGAGTCCCATGGACTCGCTGATCGGAAAAGTATTAGTCCCATTTTGCTTTAAGAGAGTCCCAAATTCCGAATTCTGAAATGGTCTACTTATTCAATTGCATATGATCATAACACAAACAACATATACATAGAATTATAAATAAATGTGCAAAAAATTTAAATAATTCAGTAGCAGGCCTGAGAAATTCAGAAACTTTAATTAAATTTAATTATTTGTTTTATTTAATTTAAATATAAAATGAAATTTCATTACATGTTACACCAGCGCTGCAAGGAGAGAAACCGCCGCTCGTTCCTACCGACTGCTGTCAGTCTGCTGAATAAAAAATAAAATGCGTGAAAACCAGTAATAATTGAAAATAACACAGCCACCTTATACCAGTTGCATATATTCTTTTATATATCTATATTTATATTCACTATTTACATATCTATATCTATATTGATATTGCACTTATACTGAAACATTTATTTTTGTGCATGCAAACACTTTGTTTTTCTTCTTACCCCCCAATTTTGCTGCTGTAGACTGTAAATTTCCCCAGTGTGGGACAAATAAAGGATATCTTAATGGGGACTGGGCCCTTGCCGCGAGAAGTGAAAACCCACGAAGGAGGGTTTGCTCGGTGTTCGGTTGGTTGTTTTTAGTTATCATATATTTGCATATTATTAATAATAAATCGATTATGCTTGCAATGAAGAACGCTGATGCCTGCAATTATAAATTGATTATGCCTGCAATGAAGAACACATGCTTTTAATAAAGACATAGTTATGCTTTTAATAAAGATATGTTTACATTTACAATAAAGAATTCTAAATTCACTATGTGATAGTTTAGTGACGTAACCACCGTTCCGAGAAAGTGGTTGGAAAGAGAAGAATTTCGACAAAACAAGAGCAAGGTCGGACGTGGATGGAGCTGCCAACGCCAGCTGCTGCAACTTGGTGTTTTTGTCATGATTGCACACATGTACGTAATTTTCACTCACATACACGCCCATAGTCTAACAAGTGTGTCTTCAACAGTCCTCACCCTTTAGGTTGGATACACCCCTGTATTAGATTCCATTGAGAAGGCGAATGGGGAGATCCTTGGGGTGACGTTCAGAGAACTGAAACCTCACACTTCTCCTCTTTTTCCCCTTCAAGTAATTGGTACCAGAATCCAGTGTGTCCTCTCCTCATTGGGTCTTTATTATGAATGTCGAATTCAGTGTTTTTCAAACCTTGTGCCATGGCAATTGTCAGGTGTGCCGTGGGAAATGATCCAATATGTATGCCTGTGCGGTCGATCGCCTGGAAGAGTAACCATGTACAGTCAAACCTCGGTTTTCGGACGTCTCGGTTCTCGTACAATTCGGTTTTCGAACTAAAATTTCGAGTTTTTTATGCCTCGGATGACGAACTAATTTCGGTTCTCGAACTAACTGAGCGCACTTGAATGCACTCCTCTCGGCTTCGCTAGCTCGTGTAGCAACGCTACCTCTTGTAGCTTCGCGAGGTAGCGAAGCCGAGAGGAGGTAGCAAAGCCGAGAGGAGTGAAGTGACGCTCCCTCCTGTCGCCGCGCACCCTCGTGTCGCGTCACTACACAGGAAGCGACCATTGTGAGCAGACGTTTTTGTATTGTTCAATAAAAAAAAGCAGACGTGTTTGGTGAGACGCTTCTGTTAGCGAGATTGAAATCCCCCTCTTTTCATAATGGTTTGCCCTGGCAGCACAGGGGAGGGGGTGGGGGCGCGCGTTTGTTTACATTTCAATGCAGCGGCACATAATGAACACTCTGTCCGGTGTCTCATTATTATGCAATAATCGTACAGAAACAGCTTGTGAGCAGACGAGTTTGTATTGTTTGATTAAGAATTTTATTTTTTTTTTTTAAAGCAGAAGTGTTTGGTGAGAACTACGTTATATTGGACTGTTATTTTTGCATCGTGTATCAGCCCCTAATCATGGCACCAAAGAAAGCAAGTGGAAGTGGTGAACCTGGTGAAGAAAAGAGGAAAATAGGGCGCAAAACTATAGAATTTAAGAAAGATTTAATCGCAAAATATGAGTCAGGTGTGCGTGTGTCTGTGTTGGCGAAGGAGTTCGGGATGCCGAAATGCCCCGCCTACTGCCTGCTGACAGCTGGGAGAGGCGCACGCCCCACGACAGATAGAGAGAGAGATGTTCCTTCAATTTTTATGTTACTATGTTAATGCAGGGCACACAGAGACGAACAACCATCCACGCTAAAATAGGGACAATTTAGAGTGCCCAACGAGCCTGGTAATGTGGGAGGAAACCGGAGCACCCGGAGAAAACCCACGCAAGCCCGGGGAGAACATCCTCCACACAGGGAGGCCGGAGCTGGGATCGACATTGCACTGTACACGTTAACCACTATAGTGTGTTAAGTTGTTAAAAATCTCCCAAGTGGTGTTTAAAAAGTGGTTTTAAAAAGTTGTTTTCTTGACTTGGAACGGATTAAAACATTTGACATTGATTTCAATGGGAAAAATGGTTTCGGTTTCCGAACAATTCGGTTTCCGAACAGTCTTCTGGAACGGATTAAGTACGAAAACCGAGGTTTGACTGTAGTACTCTTACATACCGGTAGGGAGCAGCAGCAGCTAGGAAATTGCCTTACGCTTCGAGACAAGCGAAATTTCCATACCTGTCAACTCATACGGTTTAGCCATAGTTCATACGGATTTTATGGTGAATCTTACGTATATGGCCGTATCGCACAAATCATACGGATTCTGAACATTTCCGTTTTGTTTTTTTTGCCGATGGGTCAGCATTTGGAGTTGGTGAAAAAAGTAACGCAGGAATACAACTCTGAACACAGTAATGCCACTAAGTAGAATGATGATTAGACATTAACCAGACATTGTATTATGGAGAGCTACAATAAATATTATTGAAAATTTCGTGGGGTTTTTTTCTGCCGTTATTTTGACATATAAAATGCTTTGGTATGTTATAAGGATTTTTTGCTCTTTATAAGGATTTTTTTGGTAGTTTATACAGGTTGGCGCTCCGAAAAGTTGACACGTATGAATTTCCGATGCGAGGCAATACAATGAAAGGTATCTTTCATTTATATTAACGTTTACCGGAGATGCAAGAGCACCAATGTTCCCTCTAAGCACACTGGTCGCACACTCTCTCTCACTCTCTGTCTCTCTCTCTCACACCCCTCTTTCTGGCGCGCTCTCACTCTTTCTCTCTCTGCCCGCCGCTCACGGAGCAAATAAAAGAGACAGTATGCCAGAGAATCAACAGCATGATGTGACACACACAAGACTTCCCAATATTTATTGTAGCTCTCGTCACGCTGGGCGGGGCTGCAAAGATACGCAGCCAATCAGCTCACAGGATGAATCCACTCGTGCTGTCATTGCTCGACATCGCACCGGAAACCAATCATGCGCCTTGAGGCAGTGACCGTTGCCTCATAGTACAGGCATGTACAAAACATCTGAATTGTTCTGCATTTTTTTTCTGAATACAGTACTTTGTTAAAATATTTCAAATGTGATGTATGGAAGCCGCGATAAATGAAGTGCAAAATGAAGCGCAAAATAGCGAGGGATCAATGTATAGTAATTGCTTTTGTTCGCGGTTCAGAAACACCCCACGGAAGGTGAAAATCACGCAGTAGAATTTGCGCTCTGGACTTGTGCAATATGACGCTCTGTGCAAGTCTTTTTCATAAATACCCAAGGATAAAAAAAAACATTAATAAACCACCACCGTGGATAAAAATAATCAAAAAAAGAAAAATCCACCACTAATATGTGATGCTGGTCATGTCACATTTTGAGTTGCAATCTGAACTAATATAGCTCTCTGAGTAACCTTCGTTGTCATTATAAACCAGAATTCCATGGGTGTTTTTGTCTTCTTGTGTCTTGCAGATATCAGCGGAGATGCTTGTCCTGAGCGGCTGGATGCAGAGCCCTTTCACATTAAAGAGGAAGAGGAGAGCAAAGAGGAAGAACCGCAGGTCCGATACTTTAAAAGAGAGGAGGAGCCAAATTACCCTTGCACGAAAGATGGTGATAACACAACATCAAATGTTGATGATGATGAGGATGAAGAGTCTGATGATCTGACATGTCACATTGACAACAAACCCTGGAAATGTTCTCAGTGTGGGAAGATGTTTACTTATCAAGAGTGCTTTGATAAGTCATGTGAGAATCCACACTGGTGAGAAGCCTTTTCCTGCTTAGTTTGTGGCCAAAGATTCTCTGAGAATGGCACCTTAAAAATACACACCAGAACACACACTGGTGAGAAACCCTATTCATGCTCAGTTTGTGGTAAAGGGTTCCCCAAGAAGGGAAACTTAAAAGTACACACAAGAACCCACACTGGTGAGAAACCTTTTGCCTGCTTAGTTTGTGGCCAAAGATTCTCTCAGAAAGAACACTTACATGATCACAAAAGAACCCACACTGGTGAGAAACCTTTTGCTTGCTTAGTTTGTGGCCAAAGATTCTCTCGGAAGGGAAACTTAAAAATACACGCAAGAACCCACACTGGTGAGAAACCTTTTTCCTGCTCAGTTTGTGGCCAAAGATTCTCTCAGAAAGGAACCTTAAAAAAACATCAAAACACACACTGGCGAGAAACCCTATTCATGCTCAGTTTGTGGTCAAAGATTCCCCCAGAAGGGACACTTAATAGTACACACAAGAACCCATACTGGTGAGAAACCTTTTTCCTGCTCAGTTTGTGGCCAAAGATTCTTGCGGAAGTCTCAGATTAAGAATCACAAGTGTGATGATGAGATGAACGGTTATGAAAAATGTTCATGTAAAATTGAAAATCGTTGTTTCAGTAAATATTTCCATTTTGCACATAGAAAACAGATCCATGATTCCATGTTGATGAGAGCATTAAAACGGGAAAAATAGGACAAAAAATATGAAAGGAAATTCAGAAACGATAAAAAAATGTGAGTAATCCCGATTAATGAGAGTTAACTATGATATTTGTGTTTTTAATTTGATTAAATATTTTGATCGTTTGACAGCTCTAATATATATACAGTCAAACCTCGGTTTTCGAACGTCTCAGTTCTCGTACAATTTGGTTTTCGAACAAAAATTTTGAGTTTTTTATGCCTCGGATGACGAACAAATTTCGGTTCTCGAACTAACTGAGCGCACTTGAATGCGTCGCTTCACTCTTCTTGCCTTTGCTTCCTCGTAGCGTCCATTGTGAGGAGACGAGTTTGTATGTTAAATAAAAAAAGCAGACGTGCTTGGTGAGACGCTTCTGTGAGGCCGAGTGAAACCCACCTCTTTTCGGAATGGTTTACCCCAGCAGCACGGGCAAAGTGTGTGCGTGCGTTTGTTTACGGCCGTCAGTTTTCAATACATCCATTTTCCGAACCGCTTGATCCTCACTAGGGCCGCGGGGGGTGCTGGAGCCTATCCCAGCCGTCTTCGGGCAGTAGGCGGGGGACACCCTGAATCAGTTGCCAGCCAATCGCAGGGCACACAGAGACGAACAACCATCCACGCCCACACTCACACCTAGGGACAATTCAGAGTGTCCAATCAGCCTGCCATGCATGTTTTTGGAATGTGGGAGGAAACCGGAGCACCCGGAGAAAACCCACGCAGGCCCGGGGAGAACATGCAAACTCCACACAGGGAGGCCGGAGCTGGAATCGAACCTGGGACCTCCGCACTGTGAAGCCGACGTGCTAACCACTGGACACCGGGCCGCCCCAGTTTTCAATACAGCAGCACAAAATCAACACTCTGGTGTCCGGTGTGTCATTATTATGCAATAATCATACAGAAACAGCTTCCTCGTGTAGCATCCATTGTGAGCAGACGAGTTTGTATTGTTCAGATAGAGAGAGAGAGGGGGAGAGAGAGAGAGAGAGAGAGAGAGAGAGAGAGAGAGAGAGAGAGAGAGAGAGAGAGAGAGAGAGAGAGAGAGAGATGTTCCTTCAATTTTTATGTTACTATTAATGTTAAAATTGTTAATCTCCCATTACATTTGTACAGTTGTCAGAGATTTTCACTCGGACTGTTAAAGACTCGACGCAGGAACAGATTGACTTTCTCTGCCGGCAGGAGGTGCAGATCTCCTTGAAGCCACTCAGTGTGAGCTCCCCACTGTCACTTGACCCCTGCAACCTCTGCCGGCCTTTTTATTGGTTGTGTATGCAAATTGCAAGTGATATATCAGAAAAACACTCCCTTCTTCACATGTCACACCTCTCAACCCAGCCCACCGATACGCCCCTCAGAGGCCAAAACATCTCTCGCTACAAACAATGGCTTATCATGCTGCCCTCCCAAAGTTGAACCTTCCTGCCGACATTATCAGTTAATGAGGACTTGGCTTTATTCAGCTCAAGTTGGCCCTTCTTTCTGTGTGCTCCATTGTGTACAAGTTGTGAGAACATACCGTTCGAGGTCAATCAAGCATATACTGAAATGAAACTTTAAAACATGATAATAATAAGTTCGTCTTTCTCCATCATTCCCACCTCTTTATCATATATTTCAAAGTTCCATTTACATTAAGGGCAGCCCGGTAGTCCAGTGGTTAGCACGTCGGCTTCACAGTGCAGAGGTACCGGGTTCGATCCCAGCTCCGGCCTCCCTGTGTGGAGTTTGCATGTTCTCCCCGGGCTTGCGTGGGTTTTCTCCGGGTGCTCCGGTTTCCTCCCACATTCCAAAAACATGCATGGCAGGCTCGTTGGGCACTCTAAATTGTCCCTAGGTGTGAGTGTGAGCGTGGATGGTTGTTCGTCTCTGTGTGCCCTGCGATTGGCTGGCAACCAATTCAGGGTGTCCCCCGCCTACTGCCCGAAGACTGCTGGGATAGGCTCCAGCACCCCCCGCGACCCTAGTGAGGATGAAGCGGTTCGGAAAATGGATGGATGGATGGATTTACATTAATCTGGCGGCGATTGTGTGAGTTGGAGAGAAAAATGTGTCGTTTTAAATTAATGTTCAGCAATTTGCTTATTCACGACAGTTTTCGAATCATCACGGGCACTCGGAAGCAGTTCTCATTTTGAAGACACATCAATAATAACATACTATTAAAACATTTTGGGGCAAAAATGTGTAAATCCACATATGGAACCTGAGCTCACCAACAACTAGAACAGAAAACATCCCCTATCTCATCTCCCCCCCTTTTTTCCCAAGGGAGAAGACACAGACTTCACATTGCATTCTTTGTTGTTGATGTTCATGGTGAGGGGGTTGTGGCGGGAGGGGGTTCTCGAGCTCGTTCTGGAACGGGGGGGCTCTGCAGTGACGAAATTGAACGAAAGCCAGTTGGTTTCTTCAAGACCTTAGGTTTACTACCTGGTCTCAGGTTGACACACTGGGGTTATTCTGCCCGTATACCGTGAAATCAACCTCTGGTGAATGATATAATCAACAGTGGCAGCTGGTGCAGCTGGTGCTGGACCAGTCGACGTAAAGACTCCAAGTTGCAGCTGGTGTTGATGTAGTTGTCTCAACCGTCACACAGTGCACCTAGCTTTCTTATATTATAAATGTGAGTTTCATTAAAAGCATATTTTTATTAAAAGCATAAGTGTTCTTCATTGCAAGCATAATCAATTCATTACTAATAATATGCAAATGTATGCTAACTAAAAACAAGCAACTTAACATTCCCCTTGTTTTTTCTGCTCATCATCACACAGAACCTTCCTATCGGACTTTATTCAGTGGACTCATGTTGTATATGTAAACAGAGTTATACTCAGAGAAACAATATAGGAAAAGAGGGTTAAAATCATCTGCATTTCAATATTGAAGTGAAATCATGTCTCCACTAGCCGAGCCGTTTTTCTATCCCAAAACCTTTACCATCCAAAAGTAACAGCAGAGGGTACATTCCATTCACTTTTGACGTCGTGGGCATACCGGCCTTGGTGATAAACTGAATAAGCAGAGCCCAGATACAGGAAAGTCAGCAACATCCACACAATGTCAAGATAGCCGGGAAAATAAAATGTAAGAGAGATTAACACACCATTTTCTTTTTTTAAAATGTCACAAAGTTCTTACCCACTAATTCTGACGACAAGGGCGTGGTCACGCCGGAATGGTCCGGTTGAGTGTGCGAGGCCCTCAGGGCGTGGTAGAACAACACTGTTCATCCACACATCGCACACGCTCCATTGGCCTCAGCCAAGAGCACATCCACCGCTGTGCGGTCCCGGAACGTCATCAGAGAGGTGACTGTCAATTTTTTATTTATTTATTTTTTTTTTTTACTTACAATAACCAAAAAGGCTTTCTCAGTAGAATTTTCAAGCTTCTGGACACTGTAGTGGAGGTAGCTGATTCCGTCAGCAACCTGGTTAACCAATTTATACCCACCCAGTACGCCACGAGGAACTCCAATTGCACCAACTTAGGTGGAATCTCAAATATCCTCTGCTGTGGACGGACACATAGTCATTAGTAAAAGTAGCTTCTCAATTGTTTTCTGCGCTAACTATAATTCCCCCTCTTTTCCCTTTTTTTTCCCATTAAAAAAAGAAAAAGGAAAACTCTGCCGCGATAATTGTTATTTGCCTATAAAATTGTTAGAAATGTACTTCTATATTAACCTGAAACCTGATTAACATTAAAGAACAAAAAGAAATACAGTAACACTCACAGCAAAGAATAACCATATCAACATAGATTTTTAGACCGCAAGAGAAATGAACCTGAACACAACAATACAATATCAAACAAAAATTAAGTGAACAATAAGCATGTGTGTATAATTATTCGTTTCTTTAAATCAAATGAATGCACCGTTTGAACTATTTCACCATTCTTAAAACATTATACAAATCAATAAACGATAATAAATTCACATTCAGTTAAGCAACGTTAATTCAGGAGCACAATACTGTACACAAAACACTCCAATCCTCCCCCAAAAAATAAAAATGAACAAAAGATTTTGTGCTGCTCTTTTAAAAAATTTTTTTAATGAGATTCACTAGATCAATTAGATATAAAACACTTTTGCCTCCAAAACAAAAATGTAGAAAATAATTCGCATATTTTTAATTCTTTTTTTTTTTTCTTCTCAAGATCGTCCAGATCACAGGTGTCAAAGTTAAGGCCTGGGGGCCAGATCCGTCCCGCCACATCATTTTATGTGGCCCGCGAAAGCAATTCACGCGCGTCAATTTCCATGATCCTTGCTAAAATTAGTACCGAAATTTTATGTATAACAAATAATGTCGAGATTTTGTGATAATTTTGTTACCCCTGTCACTCACTCAAAAAATAATTGAACAAAACTGGTAATCCATCAATTAGTTGTGTACAAGTAATTATATATATATATATACATATAGGGCGGCCCGGTAGTCCAGTGGTTAGCACGTCGGCTTCACAGTGCAGAGGTACCGGGTTCGATCAGCTCCGGCCTCCCTGTGTGGAGTTTGCATTTCTCCCCGGGCTTGCGTGGGTTTTTCCGGGTGCTCCGGTTTCCTCCCACAGTGTCACAGTGTTTGGACACTCTAAATTGTACCGGTGTGAGTGTGAGTGTGGGCGTGGATGGTTGTTCCTCTGTGTGCCCTGCGATTGGCTGGCAACCAATTCAGGGTGTCCCCCGCCTACTGCCCGAAGACTGTGGGATAGGCCCAAAGGATCACGGCGGAAAATGGATGGATGGATATATACATATACATATATATATATATACCATTTATTCAGTGTCACAGTCGTACCGGCCCACCACGGGAGGATGTAACCCCAAAACGGCCCCCGACAAAAATGAGTTTGACACCCCTGGTCCAGCTCAGTGAGAAAAAGTGTAGACGATCGTTCAAAGATACATCCCCTTTCTCGTGCGAACACAAATACCAGACGAAGGAGATCAGTGCAGTTGTCCATGATCATACAGTATAACAGAAAATGGGGACATAAACACAGATAACCTTTTTACAATATACGTCAATCAGTGTGGTCAGCAACACTTCAGAGAGTTACAATGTTTCCTTTTCATGCTCTCAGGCAATCTCAATTCTTCCTTTTTTTTAGTTACGTGCATATATTCAGCCAAATTAGTTAATACAACCAAATAATATGATTACATACATATATCTTTTTTACAAATAAGATATGTAATTTCACATATTATACAAACAAATCAGGTTAGTATATTAACTAAATCTATGCATAGTTTCCAGGGCCTGCGTGTTCCATTCATGCATTTCTTCAACTGAATTTTTAACCATAGAATTAATACTCTCCACCAATCCTGCAGATTGGACGGCAGGAGCAATGGTGTCTCAAATCAACATGAAGCATGCATTCAATTACATCAATTACTCTGTTCACACAATGTGATATAGGTTAAAACAGTAGGTTGTATAATGTTCCCGAACCAGAGACACCATTCCCCCTGCCAACGCGTGAGGTAATCCATGACGTAAAAAGAATTTTGGGCAAAATGGGTTCACTGTCAGTGCTGACATAAACCCCATCTTGCAATGTAGTTCCCCTTTTATCTTTGTTCATTGATTGGAATTTGTTGCCGATGATTAAATAGAATTCAATTTGTAACATGTTATCCCGTCGCTTACAGTCAGTAATTTCTCCCCCGAAAAATTTAGAAGCTGCATCTTTTGTTATTTTCTTAACAGTGCTTGTTGTGTGCGCTGTGCACTTACGTATCCCAATTTGATGTGGTAGCTGGAACAGGATTTGTCTTTCAGATTTGTGATTATTTTTCTTTTCTTCAGCCAATTCCTGACAATTTGTTCATATGTCAAACAAACAAACAAACAGGCAGACAAACAAACACCCAATAGGAAGCGGTAATGTTACAGGGTTAGATACTGTGCATCTTTCATTGTTAAATTGGATCGAGAATACGAGCCATGCGAGATTAATGTCTTGTGGGTGACAAAAACATCATGTTAGTGTGCACCAGCAGCTCATTCATTCCGTTTTTTTTCCTTTTTTTCTAACACTCTTTCAACATGCAGAGCTTGCCCCATGCACTGTTCAAGGTTGCCAGGTGGCTTATCTAGCCAATGTCTGCCCACGCATTGTCTAACAGAATGATTCGAGTAAGTGTGGAGAGCATTTTTCTTCTTTTTTTATTTTTTCTTCCTTTTCTGTCCTTGGCTAACACCACCTAGGGTGTGGTTTTCAAAAATGCCTGCTGACCTTAAAACATGCAGTCATTCTAAATTAACAAAGCCAACTTCAAATTGCCCACACATAACCCTTAAACATAAACACCGATAAACTGGAAGATTTTGCTCTCGTGTTGAACTAAATTTCTAAGGCACAACCCAACTAAATGACAGCAAAGTTGAAAATGAATTTACATAATTCCATAGCACAAGACCATCCTTTCTCTCACATTAGCAGTCGTGATGGTTCTTATCAGTTTTCGAGAGAAATGCGCATTTCGTGGATGTAATCTACAAAACACTGTATTATAATCTGAATTTCCGGCAAATAGCAGCATAACAAGAGCAGTTATAAACAAATAATTAAAAACCCACAGCCATGAAACACTCACAAGTCATCCCAAATCAAGGCCTTCACTGCACGCATGCATGTTCACCCTTCTTCCAGAAACCTAACAATATCCCACATATGACCACTCACTATCATCTCCACACCACTATGTGTTTATGATTTACGAACAACCTTCTAAACATCCTGCAACCTTCTGGCTCATGTCGACTGAAACACATGATGACCCTCTTTTGCAGCATCACCGTGCCCAACCTCTCCTGCGTGTCTTTTTTTTCCCCTTTCTTCAACATGCTAAACTTCCCTTTTCAATTTAGGTCTCGTCACCAACATTGTTTTCACTTGCCTTTCACCCGCTATAAGATCCAAAACTGTGTGTCTCCACACCTATCCTCATCCATTTTCTATTAATCAGTATTACACATACTACATGTAGCGCTAGTTGAAAAATTTAAGCTTAACTGGTGGTAAGAATTTCCCTTTTAATCCCATTAGATGCCGTACAAACTCTCTTCACCGGGCAAGCCAGAAAACGAAACAAACATGACGTCATGAGACGTCCCAAGAGTCGCGTTTAAAACTACGCACATGCAAAGATCAATAAAGCACACATTCTCATCGCAGACATAACTCTACAGACAAACTAAAAGATTCACCTCGCTATCACTCTCAACCAAGTTAAATATATCCAACCTTTTAATCTCGTCATCAGTGAAACCACTTAACCTCATATACACCATCATTTTTTTTTCCCTTTCACGCACAGCCTGACATGCCCCACATGCCCCCTCCCTTCTGGTCGTGTATCTCTCTATCCGCGAGTAAGATCACCTCTGCTCACTCCCTTTTTTTTTTTTTTGTAAAAACCTTCCCTTAATAAACATTGTTTGTAGACTAAATTTATTCTGTTTCATTAATAAATATATATGATTACATCGCATTATCGAGTTGGTATTTGCCACCGATGAGCATTTATTTATTTTCCTCGATTCGGCACTCAGGGCAGTTTGATTTGATCGGTCCTTGTCGGACATCACCACATTCCGACTGTAACTGGCGGCAACATAGAGTCATTGGTTGCCATGAAACGAATATATGAATATATATTTTGATGATGTTGATTTGTAAAGTGCATTTCTATGGAATTTTCACATTGTTTTATTTTCATATGTTATTGGGGATGTTTTGTCGGAATCACTTCTTTAGCGAGGAATATGCGAGAAGACAACTTACGCAGAGAGAGAGCAAGACAGAGACAGAGAGAAACGATATCGTCTGGTCAGATTTAATTTTATCTACTTTCGGTTTACCAAGGTGACACGGTATGTCTGGTGTTTAGGATCCCCACCATTAAACGTTTTTGGAAGCCTCGTGACCGGGGTAGGTCGCAGAAGCAAGGGTGTCGTCACCTTTTATATGCGGGGCCCCTAAGACTGCCTGAATTCTGAGGATCCCGAAGCCGCGTGTAGGTCCGTTGTTTTAATTTTTTCGCCTCCTCGTTATGTCTACGTCTGCATAGTCGCTTTACGTGGCCTTTTCCGCCACAACGAAAACATCAACCCTCTTTCAAAAGCCTTAGTTCCTCAGAAGTGAATTTGGAGGAATCAAACCGGCTTCCTATGTTTGTTTGTTTTTTCACGAGGACTTTTGGTGTTTTCGGTTTTCCTCGGCGTAATAAACATTAATTACTTGCACAAGTCGGATCGCTTCGTCATCGTCTATTCCAGCTAATCGTGTGTTTTCGACGAACATTTTTACTTCTTCTTGACGCACTGTCGCCTGTTGCGACATGTTTAATCGCAAGGAATCGGGGAATGTCCGCACATCCATGTTGGTGCCTAGCAACAACCGAAAGTATTCACGGGAATTCACAGGAAGTCGCACTCTCGCTCCGGTATGTTTCTGTCAAAATAAAAATGCTACGTACCCGCGCCGAATTAAACATTCACGATCACTTTCGAACCGGAGCGAATTATTCTAGTTCAATATTCGCAACTTCCCTCCCCTCTTTTAAAAAATTTTTTTTTTTTTTTTTATTTTGTTAGTGTTTGATCACAATTTGGTCCAGTTTACAACCGCATAGGGCGGACACTAAAAACTGTATGTCATCAGTGGGACAGCAAGTCAAAATCACCATCGTGGTAAAATCCTCTTCAGCCCAACGGGGCGGGATTTTCTTGCATAGCGCATCCACAAAAGTCTGCTGTTTACAACCCCACTGCATATTATATGGGTTACGGCACCACACGGTATCGTAACCCCCAACCAGACATATGCACACACAGAGGAACAGCGCGCGACACACACACATCAAGCTTGCGACATTCACTCCAACACGCACAGACACAAACACATACACATACACACTCACAAGGACTGATCAGGTCCTGTGCCTATGAAGCTAGCACCCGTTTCCGGGGCTATTTGCCCTGTACTCTCTTGCCACTGAAGCCGCAGCCCAAAACACTAAAGTTTAGATAGCTATACGACAACCAGAGAAACTAGCTTCTGATTCCGGAGCCAACAGGCCCGTACTACCCAAAGTGATCAGACTGACCTTAATTTTCTCGCAATCTGTCCCGCTGATCGAGCCCTCCCAGGTCCGTTGGATTGGCGGTCGCGTCTCCCCGGTGAGCGGCCAGTGCTCCTGGCCCCAAGAAAAAAGGGGCCTCACGAAATCTCGTAGGCCTCGCCGGTGCACCGGTCCTTCCCAGTCGCCATGGACCGCTCACCACAGGGAGAGGCTTCGCCATCCCGGACGAGCCCCCAAGTAATGTCAGAGATTTTCACTCGGACTGTTAAAGACTCGACGCAGGAACAGATTGACTTTCTCTGCCGGCAGGAGGTGCAGATCTCCTTGAAGCCACTCAGTGTGAGCTCCCCACTGTCACTTGACCCCTGCAACCTCTGCCGGCCTTTTTATTGGTTGTGTATGCAAATTACAAGTGATATATCAGAAAAACACTCCCTTCTTCACATGTCACACCTCTCAACCCAGCCCACCGATACGCCCCTCAGAGGCCAAAACATCTCTCGCTACAAACAATGGCTTATCATGCTGCCCTCCCAAAGTTGAACCTTCCTGCCGACATTATCAGTTAATGAGGACTTGGCTTTATTCAGCTCAAGTTGGCCCTTCTTTCTGTGTGCTCCATTGTGTACAAGTTGTGAGAACATACCGTTCGAGGTCAATCAAGCATATACTGAAATGAAACTTTAAAACATGATAATAATAAGTTCGTCTTTCTCCATCAACAGTTTATGGTGTGAAATTGTAAAAAAAAAAGTGGTTTAAAAAAGTTGTTTTCTTGACTTGGAACGGATTAAAACATTTTACATTGATTTCAATGGGAAACATGGTTTCGGTTTCCGAACAATTCGGTTTCCGAACAGTCTTCTGGAACAGATTAAGTACGAAAACCGAGGTTTGACTGTATATGTGTGTGTGTGTATATATATATATATTTGGCACTGAGTTGTGGTTTTTCAATGTAATTTGTTTAAACTCATTTTCAGAGGTTTGGTTGGTTGATTTCGTTCGTGTTTTGTTTCCTTTTTTTTTTTTTTAACTGTCCTTTACTGTGCAGCACCCCACGTGTTGCGATATGTGTTTGATCATATTTTATTGGATGCGATCCTGAATAAAATGGACATTTTCCATTTTGTCAAGAAATGTGTGATGGAGCCTTATGAATTGTTGTTTGATACTGTGTGTTACTTGCTGGCGAATAAAGTTTTCTTTGCTCAAAAAGGTTGGATCAGCCATGTCTTCTTCAATATCCCTAGATCAATATCGGAGAGATTCATGATTGGTGAGGCACTATTTTCCTTGAGTGAGATATAAAAATAGGAGCCCAAAAACAGAAGGTTGCCTGTACTGTATTTAAATGTTGACCATTATTGTAACATGTCTCAAATAAGGTCAGAATGAAATTCCTGAACGCCGAGCGGTGAAATCAGCAAAAAAAATTCCCAAATTCACTCAAAAGAGAGGATCCCAATGGAGACAAAGACTGTGAATGGCAAAACATCCTCCAACAATCAATTTTCTGATCTGCTTCATCCTCACAAGGGTCGTGGGTTTGCTGGAGCCTATTGTTAAATGTAATTCTGTTATCCCATGCTGTATTTACTCTCAGTATAACTACAAAACCTTTGTTCCAGAGTTTGACTTCGCAAATACCTCATTTGCAATGGGGTAGGTTTATTATGGGAGACTTGTCGGCCTGGGAGAGCTCAGCTCCTGTTTTGGCTCTTAAGTTAACATCCTTTTGCTCAGTTAATGGCTTCTGATCAAATTAACTGTTGCTTGTGAGAAGATAACATCAACCCCAGGACACCGTGTGAGGGACATCCACAGCTGTGTTCGCGGACCACCGAACTCCAGCAGGAGCCACCTGAGACCACAGGAATGAAGAGTGTGTTCTCATTGAAAGTCTCCTCTACTGAAACTGTTGTGAAATGTGCAAATACTCCCCACACCCATTAGAAGATCGTGTATCGGGGACATCTTTTCAAGAAATGCAAGGAGACAAACATGGTCTGTTCAGAGTTGCCCCGGAACCTGTAATGGTTTACATGGCAGAGCCAGCTGGAGAGCTGCTCCGGGATTGTGACCCTAGACATGTTTTAGCGCACTCTCTCTTGCAAGAAAGACAACCATGCCTGCCTCCTGAGTCTTCCTGTTCCTGATGTATGCTTTGCATCAGATTACCAGCATAAACCTAAAAATGGAAAAAGATGTGGGAGAGATTTGTTTTAATACAGTTAATTATTAATTAATCCTAAACAAGCAAAGTCCAAAGTATCAAACAAAAACCATGACAGAAGCTCAAAAAAACTACAACAGAACCATGACAGAAAGAAACATGACAGGACAAGCAAACAAACAGTGACCCAACAATGAGTGGTCGGGCGGGAGTCCTTTTATACAACTAATTACAAATTACATAACGACCAACAGGTGTGCAGGTACAGGGGGAGCCCTACAGCGCCACCTGTTGGTCACAAACCAAAACATGACAGTTTCTGTCAACAAAGATTTGTGTCATAGCCTGCCACCCACGTTTTTATTAGCAGAGCGGGATGCAAGGCAGGTGGCTGTTGAAAAAAAAATTATTAAAAAAAACCCCCCACCGTTTCATGTACAATTCACCGACGGCACTGGCAAAGAGAATCTGGAGGGCCGTGAAAAGCATTTTTAAAACGGTACACGTGAGCTACGATAGTCCAAAACAAAAGTGCGTCACATGCCCCCGCGTAGGTAGGCATGCATCTGTAAGTGTGTTGTGAATGCGCGGGTTGCTCGCGGTGGGTTGGTTAAACGAAAAGTAGATTTTCGGTCAAAAAAGGTTGGGCACCCCTGTTCTACAGAATGCACTGCACGGAAAAAAAACGTACACTTTTTTTCTGCTTTTAACAGTTTTGACAAACACAAACACAGACATGTCTGCGTCCGACTCCGTGCCTTCTCTCCTCTCTTTTGCCTCGAGAGGCGTTAAAAGACAGCCTCCGAAAAACGGAAATTAATGATGACTTAAATGACACGAAGAAAAGCGAAAATAATGCACCAAAACAGAAAATCAAGCGAGGAAATCACAACAATCATCTACATCATCTGTCTTCTTGTCACGTTGCATGGTGTGGTGTACCCCAAAAAGCAGGCAGGAGGGAAGAGCAGGGTTAACTTCGATCCATCTATCTTCTACCGCTTATCCGAGGTCGGGTCGCGAGGGCAGCAGCTTTAGCAGGGAAGCCCAGACTTCTCTCTCCCCAGCCACTTCTTCCAGCTCTTCCCGGGGGATCCCGAGGCGTTCCCAGGCCAGCTGCGTGACATAGTCTCTCCAGCGTGTCCTGGGTCGTCCTCGGGGTCTCCTCCGGTGGGACATGCCCGAAACACCTCACCAGGGAGGCGTTCAGGAGGCATCCTAATCAGATGCCCGAGCCACCTCATCTGGCTCCTCTCGATGTGGAGGAGAAGCGGATCGACTCTGAGCCCCTCCCGGATGACCGAGCTTCTCACCTTATCTCTAACGGAGAGTCCGGACACCCTGCGGAGAAAACTCATTTCGGCCGCTTGTATCCGGGATCTCGTTCTTTCGGTCACGACCCATAGCTCGTGACCATAGATGAGGGTTGGAACGTAGATTGACCGGTAAATTGAGAGCTTCGCCTTTTGGCTCAGCTCCTTCTTCACCGCGACAGACCGATACAATGTCCGCATCACAGCAGACGCTGCACCGATCCGCCTGTCGATCTCTCGCTCCCTCCTGCCCTCACTCGTGAACAAGACCCCAAGATACTTAAACTCCTCTACTTGGGGCAAGATCTCCTCCCGACCTGGAGGGGGCACTCCACCCTTTTCCGACTGAGGACCATGGTTTCAGATTTGGAGGTGCTGATTTTTATCCCAACCGTTTCACACTCGGCTGCGAAACGCTCCAGTGAGAGTTGGAGAGCCAACAGTATAACATCATCTGCAAAAAGCAGAGATGCAATACTGAGGCCATCAAAACGGACCCCCTCAACGCCTCGGCTGCGCCTAGAAATTCTGTCCATAAATGTTATGAACAGAATCGGCGACAAAGGGCAGCCTTGGCGGAGTCCTACCCTCACTGGAAACGATTCCGACTTACTGCCGGCAATGCGAACCAAACTCTGGCATCGGTGGTATAGAGACCGAACAGCCCGTATCAGGGGGATCGGTGCTCCATACCCACGAAGCACCGCCCACAGAACTCCCCGAGGGACACGGTCAAACGCCTTCTCCAAGTCCACAAAGCACATGTAGACTGGTTGGGCGAGTTCCCACATACCCTCGAGGACCCTGCTAAGTATGTGTAGAGCTGGTCCACTGTTCCACGGCCGGGACGAAAACCACACTGCTCCTCCTCAACTCGACTTCCTGACGGACCCTCCTCTCTAGCACCCCTGAATAGACCTTACCAGGGAGGCTGAGGCGTGTGAACCCTCCGGTCCCCCTTTTTAAACAGAGGGACCACGACCCCGGTCTGCCAATCCAGAGGCACTCTCCCCGATGACCACGCGATGTTGCAGAGGCGTGTCAACCAGGACAGCCCTACAACATCCAAAGCCTTGAGGAACTCCGGGCGGATCTCATCCACCCCTGGGGCCCTGCCACCGAGGAGCTTTTTAACCACATCGGTGACTTCGGCCACAGAGATAGGAGAGCCCACCTCAGAGTCCCCAGACTCTGCTTCCTCCAAGGAAGGCATGCTGGTGGAGTTGAGGAGGTCTTCGAAGTACTCCGCCCACCGGCTCACAACATCCCGAGTCGAGGTCAACAGCGCCCCATTCCCACTGTACACAGTGTTAGTGGTGCACTGTTTCCCCCTCCTGAGACGTCGGATGGTGGACCAGAATTTCCTCGAAGCCGTCCGGAAGTCGGCTT
The DNA here is from genome assembly GCA_018466805.1 of Hippocampus abdominalis. Classification (NCBI taxonomy): domain Eukaryota; kingdom Metazoa; phylum Chordata; class Actinopteri; order Syngnathiformes; family Syngnathidae; genus Hippocampus; species Hippocampus abdominalis. The sequence continues at coordinate 11,349,038 of CM031704.1, read as the reverse complement.
CCATGCCCTCACCGAACTCTTCCCATGCCCAAGTTTTTGCCTCGGCGACCATCAAAGCTGCATTCCGCTTGGCCAGTCGATACCCGTCAGCTGCCTCTGGGGTCCCACAGGCCATAAAGGCCCGATAGGACTCCTTCTTCAGCTTGACGGCATCCCTTACTGCTGGTGTCTACCAGTGAGTACGGGGGTTGCCGTCACGACAGGCACCAACCACTTTACGGCCACAACTCAGGTTGGCCGCCTCAACAATAGAGGCACGGAACTTTGTCCCCCGCCTCCCCCGGGACATGGGAAAAGCTCTGTCGGAGGTGGGAGTTGAAACTCCTACTGACAGGGGATTCCGCCAGACGCTCCCAACAAACCCTCACAATACGTTTGGGTCTGCCAGGTAGGACTGGCATCTTCCCCCACCATCGGAGCCTACTCACCACCAGGTGGTGATCAGTTGACAGCTCCGCCCCTCTCTTCACCCAAGTGTCCAAAACATGTGGCCGCAAATCCGATGATACGACCACAAAGTCAATCATCAAACTGCGGCCAAGGGTGTCCTGGTGCCATTTGCACATATGGACACCCTTATGTTTGAACAAGGTGTTCGTTATGGACAATCCGTGACGAGCACAGAAGTCCAGTAACAAAACACCACTTGAGTTCTGATCGGGGGGGCCGTTCCTCCCAATCACGCCCCTCCAGGTCTCACTATCATTGCCCACGTGAGCATTGAAGCTGTGTGTGGAGGTAAGTCCGACTATATCCAGTCGGAACTTCTCTACCTCGCACACCAGCTCGGGCTCCTTCCCTGCAAGAGAGGTGACATTCCATGTCCCTAGAGCTAGCTTCTGCAGCCGAGGATCGGACCGCCAGGGTCCCCGCCTTTGGCTGCTGCCCAGCTCACATTGCACCCGACCCCTTTGGCCCCTCACATGGGTGGTGAGCCCATGAGAAGGGGGACCCACGTTGCCTCTTCGGGCTGTGCCCGGCCGGGCCCCACGGGTGTAGGCCCGGCCACCAGGCGCTCGCCAACGAGCCCCGCCCCCAGGCCTGGCTCCAGAGGGAGGCCCCGGTGACCCGCGACCGGGCAAGGGAAACTTGGATCCATTTATTTTTCTCATCAAAAGGGATCTTTTGAGCCATTCTTTGTCTGGTCCCTCACCTAGGACCTGTTTGCCATGGGTGACCCTGCCAGGGGCATAAAGCCCCAGACAACTTAGCTCCTAGGATCATTGGGGCACGCAAACCCCTCTACCACGGTAAGGTGACGGCTCATGGAGGGGGCAGGGTTTACTTGACAAATTGTATTTAAAAACAGAGAAAACTAAAACCAAAACAAAGTCCTAAGAACAAAACAAATCCAAAGTAACAAACAAAACCATGGCAGAAACTAAAAACTCAACAACAAAAACATGACCGAAACATGACTGAACAAACAAACATGACAGTAGCCAACAGCAACAATGACCCGACACTGAGTGTTCGGGCGGGAGTCCTTTTATACAACTAATAATTACATAATGACCAACAGGTGTGCAGCTGCAGGGGGAGCCCTACAGTGCCACCTTTTGGTCCCAAACCAAATCATGACACTTCTGATAACAGGTATGCTGCTGTTTGGCGTTAGCATTTTCCTGATCTATCGAAAAATTCAAGCGACGGGAGCGGTTCTATTGGAAGAGGCTGCCGGTCTAAGGATGGCAAAGTGCGGATGTCCAACACTCAGACTCAGACAGTGCTCAGCCGCAAACTGATGCGGCTTTGAGCGGCGCTGCAAGATGGGCAACAACTTGGCGAAACTGGAATTCGTGCTCAAATATTGAAAGAAATCGTGGATTTGGCTGATCGACGCCATTTGGAGACTCAAGCCACAGACTATCAAGGCTGTCTCGAACTGATAGGCAGCCTGCCACCAAAACATCTGCTATCTCGACCTTTCCCCGATGAAAGTACGCATGGAAGCTAGTGTGTGTGTGTGTGTGTGTGTGTGTACCTTTTGGAGCAGTGATAGGTGGCAGCAGCACTGTCGCAGATGCAGCAGCAGCGACAAGATGTAGGCGGTGAGGGCAGCCCGCTGTGGTTGTTGGGAAGAAGCCACAGGCAGGTCGGCCTGGGAAGAGACAAACTCCTGGGACACTCAAGTGAAACAACAGGAAAGGGCATGCAGGATGTATTGTATTGTATTGTATTGTATTGATAAAATAAAAATTTTTAAAACTCAATTGATGCCTTTCCCTTGTCAAAGGCATTGGAAGCAGAGGCGCTCCCTCCCTTTATGTCGTTCCCTTTGTGTCTCTTCAAATGGTTCTGCAGAGTAGATCCAAAACCAAAAGAGCAAGTCAAGTCCTCTTTCAGTTTTTTCTTTCAATGCAGGTCATCAAATGTCATGCCTACCAAATTTCTTATCAGTAATATCGGATCTGAGGGTACATTCCCAAAAAAGAAGTATTGTATGTCACCTGGACTGGGCAAAGACCACGTCATAGACCGCTTGCTCGTCCTCAGACAGTTTTAGTTGATGCACCTTACAAGTCCGGTCAGGAAGCGCCACCTGTTGACCAGATATTTCTTTTTCTTAATTTTTTTTTTTTTTTTTGTGGTGCTATGAATTTTGAGAGGTTTGCCGAAGGCCTGCGTGAAATTATAACGAGATTCCGCACCAGTGGTTTTCCTGAAGGATCCTGCTGGTCTTTGGTGAGTCGCAGCAGCAAAGTCCTGGTCAGGATGTTGAATCGTTCCCTGCCTTGATTGGAGCCATCGTCAACTTGCGCCTTCCATAGTTTGTACTGATCAAATGGAGCGCAGCGCAGAAACCTGGATAGAGCAGCAAAAAAACCTCAAACATGGGATTTTACACGGCAGGTTTACAATACAGACCAATGTGTAATCTGGCTCTGAGCTGGATCACATTTCTTGACATTGGCTTTGGATCAAGAGAAAAAAGAGCAAATTTTGTTCAAATTGGATTAGATTAGATGGTCAAATCGGGCGGCCCGGTAGTCCAGTGGTTAGCACATCGGCTTCACAGTGCAGAGGTACCGGGTTCGAATCCAGCTCCGGCCTCCCTGTGTGGAGTTTGCATGTTCTCCCCGGGCCTGCGTGGGTTTTCTCCGGTTTCCTCCCACATTCCAAAAAACATGCATGGCAGGCTGATTGAATACTCTAAATTGTCCCTAGGTGTGAGTGTGGGCGTGAATGATTGTTCGTCTCTGTGTGCCCTGCGATTGGCTGGCGACTGATTCAGGGTGTCTCCCGCCTACTGCCCGAAGACAGCTGGGATAGGCTCCAGCACCCCCCGCGACCCTAGTGAGGATCAAGCGGTTCGGAAAATGAATGAATGAATGAATGAATGAATGGTCAAATCTTGTCCAATATGAACAAATTACAAAATAGATAGAGCCAAGTTGAATCCAGATTTGATCCAAATTGTGCATTTGAGATCTGATCTGATATTTGAACTACCCTGGTACCACGAGGATGTTTGATTGTCTCTTGCTTTGACTTTTTTCTCACTCTCTCATATGAATTATCTGTTCAAAAGTCAAATTCCTGAAAAAGATTCGATCCGGATTAAAGTTTACTGTCCTATGTGAACAAACTATAACATGCATTACTGAGCCAAATCTAATCCAGATTCGATTCAGATATTGCATTTCATTTTTCTTGCGATATATACCGGATAAAACATGGTAAATGAGACTTGCCATGTTTACTGCTGAATGCGCATTCTTGTTCGCAACCGGATGAAACGTGGCCATTTTGGAGTGTCTTGACAATGTGTTTGGAGATGGTAATAATGAAGGTGATTCTTACTTGAGTAGAGAGTACATGTCCATCAGGTTGTTCTGGATGGGCTTGCCGGTCACGGCCCAGCGGACGGCCGTCCTCAGCTGGCACGCGGCCACGGACCGCTTCCCCTTGTGGTTCTTAATGTTGTGCGCCTCATCCAGGATCACGCGGGCCCACGCCACACGCATGAGGGGTCCGCCACCCGCTGCGGCGGGCTTAGGAAGCATTTGTGATGTAAATTAGCATGTTACAGAGGCTCCATTTTAGAACAGGTGGGAACTTATCAAAGACCCAACTGATGTGTCAAACAGGGACTGCCAAAAAGTGTGGTATGAGTATCACTGCTGGTACGTGTGCTCCCTCTAGTGGTATGTGAAGAAAATACAGAATGAAATCTAAAAACTGCATAATGCTGAAGTGGCTTTTAAAAAAATCCAGTACAGTAAACTAGTTTACGATTGTTTAGTTGTATTAAACTGTTAAGTCCAATATAATTGCATTCAATCACTTTCGAATTGTTTGTTTCAAAACATTCATTCAGGTACAATTTATATTTGATGCGTAGGTGCCCGACATTCAGTTTTTATTTTCCTGTCATCATATTTTAGAGTATTAAGGTAACATTAAAGGAGTAGTTGAGTTGCACTGAAAGTATTTAGATTACTTTCAGTATTTAAGTTGATTTCAGAATATTTTGTCAACTTTTAGGGAATATTTTATAGTTCATTTAAGACTATTTGGGGAAAGACTAAGTATTCGAGTTAATCTAGAAGTGTTTAGATTACCTTGAGGGAGTATTTCAGTAGTTATAAGAGTATTTAAGTAACTTTTGAGCAATGTTCCCTCTAATTTTCATATCTCTGGGCAAACAGACAACTTCCCTGAGCATACAACAGGGGTGTCCAAAGTTGGTCCTGGAGGGCCGCTGTTCTGCCTGTTTTCAGCTCTCCCAGCTGTGACACACCTGATTCAAATGATCAGCTCATCAACCAGCTCTGGAGCAGCATTAGAAAAATCCTGATGATGTGAATCAGGTGTGTTGCTCCTGGGAGAGCTGGAAAACAGACAGGACAGCGCCTACTGCCCGAAGATGACTGGGATAGGCTCCAGCACGCCCCGCGACCCTTTTGAGGATGAAGCGGTTCAGAAAAAGGATGGATGGATGGAAGGCCAAGAGTTTTACCTCATGTATTTGGAAATAAATCGAACGATTGACTGAACTATGTAAAGCAGGTGTTTCTGATTTTTTGTTCATTGTTGAGCAATCTTCCGTCTGGGTTTGTTGGTGTTAGTTATTTTGTTTAAGTATTTTCTCTCGTTTAATTGCGTCATCTCTCCCAAACCTTGTAAGCAAGTTAGGTGTTTCTGATTATCGCATTACTGAAGTGTACGGTCACGCATCGTCTAAACATGGCTGTCGTTATTCTGGTCTAAAAATGCCTGAAACAAAATAAACAATTATTCAAAACATTGTCTGACCTGCAAGTGACAGTGCGAGTAATATTTCCCAGTTTTTTTTCTTTTCCTCTTTTCCGCCCCCAATTATTGATGCCTTTTCGACGGTATGTTCTGATATCCCAAAATAAACGGAATTTGCGATTGAAGTAAAATGGAACAAACGACTCGAGAATGTCAGAGACAGGTATGGTGGGGTACCAAAGTGAGACTGATGAGAGGTCCGCACAGGAGATTAATCTGTTTTTGCGTAAATATATCTACGTTAGGGCGGCCCGGTAGTCCAGTGGTTAGCACGTCGGCTTCACAGTGCAGAGGTACCGGGTTCGATCCCAGCTCCGGCCTCCCTGTGTGGAGTTTGCATGTTCTCCCCGGCCGGGCTTGTGTGGGTTTTCTCCGAGTGCTCCGGTTTCATCCCACATTCCAAAAACATGCATGGCAGGCTCGTTGGGCACTCTAAATTGTCCCTAGGTATGAGTGTGAGCGTGGATGATTGTTCGTCTCTGTGTGCCCTGCGATTGGTTGTCAACCAATTCAGGGTGTCCCCCGCCTACTGCCCGAAGACTGCTGGGATAGGCTCCAGCACCCCCCGCGACCCTAGTGAGGATGAAGCGGTTCGGAAAATGGATGGATGGATGTCTACGCTACACACACACACACACACACACACACACACACACACACACACACCTCTCACTGAACCGTACAAACAAGTAAATATTGTCCATTTTTTTGTCATCTACGCATGTCATTTTTATTGAAATAAAGGTTTCCTTTGTGACAAAGTTACAATGATTTTTAGCATTGCAGATACAGCAGGGAAAATTAGCTGTTTTTTTTTTTTTTAAAGGGAGCAAAGTCAAGAGTCCAGGTAAACAAAGCAGAGAAATTACACAAGAGACAAAGTCATCGTGTACATGATTGAAACATTCTTTCGTTAGTTCCTCTTTCCATATCGTCTCAAAAACACATGAGCCAGTTGGAAACAAATAATAGAATCTTAAAAAGAACACTAAAATTGATTTTCCTTGCATGGAAAATGTTTTTTTCCCTACAATGCATCCTATAGAGCAGGGGTGCCCAACCTTTTTTGACCGAAGATCGATTTTTCGATCAACCTACCTCCAGAGATCGACCCGTTACCCCACACGCGTGCATACGTACACACTTGCCATAATGAGCAATAGCCATAACAGCCGTGAAAATAAACGAGCCATGAGACGCAGCTCACGTGTACTGTTTTAAAATGCTTCTCTCAGCCCTCCACATTCCCATTCTTTGCCAGTACTGTATCCTTGGTGAATTGTATTTTCTGATCCGCTTATCCTCACAGGGGTCGCGGGTGGGATAGGCTCCTGCACACCCGCGACCCATGTGAGGATAAGAAGATTAGAACATGGATGGATGGATGATGTTTTCACAGTCCTCATCTAAATGGGGATAATCTCTGATGAGCGAATTTGGGGTCCTTTTTTTCCATACTTTGGGGCTCTGAGATCCAAGTTCAAAGGGATGCTCTAGTCCATAGGTGTCAAACTCTGGCCCGCGGGCCAAAATTGGCCCGCGGTGTAATTATATTTGGCCCGCGAGGCAATACTAAATGACTATTAGAGCTGGCCCGCCGGTATTATGCAGCGCATGTAACGCTAATACTACAAATCCCAGAATGCTCAGCTGGTGTTTTGGCGCTTCCATCGGGACCAATTAACACTCTCTCCGTTGTTGACAGTATACCTCGCTACCTCACGTAACTACTGGCACAGCGCTACCTCTCCCAAAAATGGCGAAAAAAAAGGCAGGAAACAGGACCTTTCTGGACAGGTGGGAGACAGAATATCTGTTTATAAATCTAAAAGACAAACCTGTGTGTCTTGTATGTGGAGCCAACGTGGCTATAAACAAGGAGTACAATATACGACGACACTATGAAACAAAACACCACGACAAGTACAAGGACATGGACACGACTCAGAGGCGCCAGAAAGCGGAGGAGATGAAAAGACGTTTGGCGACACAACAGACTATGTTTAAAAAAGCCACATCGCAAAGTGAGGCTGCTGTAGCGGCTAGTTTTGTTGTGGCGGCAGAGATCGCAAAATCAGCACGGCCCTTCAATGAGGGAGAGTTCGTGAAAAAGTGCATGATGAGAGTTTGTGATCTCGTGTGCCCAGAGAAAAAGAAAGCAATTTCAAATGTGAGCCTGAGCAGGAACACAATCGCTGCTCGCACATGTGATCTTGCCACCAACCTATTTGAGCAGCTGATGGAGAAGGGAAAAGATTTTGTTGCATTCTCCCTTGCTGTGGACGAGAGCAGCGACACGTGTGATACTGCCCAGCTGTCAGTCTTCATCCGTGGAGTGGACTCAAATATGTGTGTTACGGAGGAACTTTTGGGATTAAAATCAATGCATGGCACCACCACAGGAAAGGACATATTTGAAGAGGTTTCCACCTGTGTCACTGAAATGAAGCTGCCTTGGGATAAACTTGTGGGACTAACGACAGACGGCGCGCCAGCAATGTGCGGTCAAAAGAGTGGACTGGTGGGCAGGGTTCGGGAGAGGATGCGGTTGGAGAACTGTGTAGGTGAGCTAACCGTTTACCACTGCATCATACATCAAGAATCACTGTGTGGCAAAGCCCTAAAGATGGAACATGTTATGACCTCAGTAACACAAGTAGTGAATTTTATAAGAGCAAAAGGTCTGAATCACCGCCAGTTCAAGTCTTTTCTGGAGGAATGTGGTTCGGAATACGAGGATGTGCCGTATCACACAGAAGTGAGATGGTTAAGCAGAGGGAAAGTAATGAACCGATGTTTTGAGCTGCGTGAGGAAATATGTCGGTTCCTGGACAGCAAAGGGAAAGACACTGCGGAGCTCCGTGAGCCAAAGTTTTTGTGTGAACTGGCCTTTCTGTGTGACATCTCAAACCATCTCGATGCGCTAAACCTGCAGCTTCAGGGGAGGGAACGTATCATCACAGACATGTACGCCGCAGTGAGGGCCTTTAAAACTAAACTGTTCTTGTGGGAGAATCAGATGCTCCAAGGAAACCTGGGCCATTTTCCCTGCTGCCAAACCATTTCAATGCACATCTCTACCGCCGTGTTTCCACGTGCCCAGTTTGCTGATAAACTCAGCGTACTCAGTGTTGAGTTTGCCCGGCGTTTTGCCGACTTTGATGTCCAGAAATGTAGGTTTGAACTGCTGAGCAATCCGTTTGCAGTTGCTGTGGAAAATGCACCAACCAACCTTCAAATGGAGCTGATTGAACTCCAGTGTAGTGACACACTGAAGTCAAAGTACGATGCTGTGGGTGCTGCACAGTTTCCACATTTCATCCCTGACACAATGCCTCAGCTACGCACCCAAGCTGCTAAGATGCTCTCCATGTTCGGCAGCACTTATCTATGTGAGCAACTATTCTCCTCGATGAAGATGATCAAAACAGCTCACAGAAGACGTCTGACTGATGAACACCTTTGCTCGATCCTAAGGATTTCCTCAGCTCAGAGCCTGACCCCAGACATCAATGAACTGGCATCCAAGAAGAGATGCCAGGTATCTGGCTTGAACACTTCAGAGTAGATCCATGTGTTTCAACCGGAGTAATAATTCATGTTCTTGCTTCTTCTCCAAGGCATGGGCTTGAATGGTTGCACTTTCATTGAAGGATATCATTGTTAGTTCATTTATTATTAGCCTGTGGAAAAAGGTTACTGTTGAAATTTAAATCAGAAGTCTGCAAATAAAAAGGCATACAATTTTCATTTCAATTTTATTTAAGAAATAAATGCCATTGATGTGTTTTTTTTTAAATTTGAAATTCGATTGTGCAGTATTAAGCTATATATTGTGAAGTATTCAACTTTGCTTGTTCCATATTCAGTGTTTAAGCAAAACGTGTTGTGTCCAAATGCACAGGTTCATTGTGATAGCCGAAGGAAAAATTTAAATAAATATCAATGTTGGCCCGCGAGTTTGTCCAAGTTTTAAATTTTGGCCCACTGTGTATTTGAGTTTGACACCCCTGCTCTAGTCCATAGGTGTCAAACTCAGGTCCTCGTGGGCCGCTGTCCTGCATGTTTTCCAAGTCTCCCTGTTGCAACACACCTGATTCAAATGAGCAGGTTCAATGTCAGGCTTCCGCAGAGCTTGCTGATGATCTGATCATTTGAATCAGGTGTGTTGCACCAGGGAGACTTGGAAAACATGCAGGACAGCGGCCCACGAGGACCTGAGTTTGACACCTATGCTCTAGTCCATGTTGAAAACATCCATCCATCCATCCATTTTCCACCGCTTATCCGGGATCGGGTCGCGGGGGCAGCAGCTTTAGCAGGGAAGCCCAGACATCCCTCTTCCCAGCCACTTCTTCGAGCTCTTCCTGGCGGATCCCGAGGCGTTCCCAGGCCAGCTGGGTGACATAGTCTCTCCAGCGTGTCCTGGGTCGTCCCCGGGGTCTCCTGCCAGTGGGACATGCCCGGAACACCTCACCAGGGAGGCGTCCAGGAGGCATCCGAATTAGAAATTAAATTGAGAGCTTCGCCCTTTGGCTCAGCTCCTTCTTTACCGCAACAGACCGATACAACGTCCGCATCACAGCAGACGCTGCACCGATCCGCCTGTCGATCTCTCGCTCTCTCCTGCCCTCACTCGTGAAACAGGCCCCAAGATACTTAAACTCCTCCACTTGGGGCAAGATCTCCTCCCCGACCCGGAGGGGGCACTCCACCCTTTTCCGACTGAGGACCATGGTTTCAGATTTGGAGGTGCTGATTTTCATCCCAACCGCTTCACACTCGGCTGCGAAACGCTCAATCAAATTCAATTCAATTCAACATCAGACGTGCCGACAGCGGCCAAACCAGTATCACACCTGTCCAAAACCTGCGATCATCACAAGCTATGGGATGTAGATGTTATGAAAAAAGTCAAATTACATTTATATAAAAATAGAAAATAGCATTCAATGGAGATTTATGACATAAATAAAATTAGCCCAAGTTTGTTATGTTTATTTTACCTCACGTTATTTTAAGCATAGTTAATAAAGCCACTCTCGATAAATATGGTCACACATTGTCCACTCACAAATAATGGAAAACATGTCGTTGAATGAAACATAAAAAAGTCAGCTGACTTTGAAAATGCGCAAAAGAGCCTTATTCAAGGGGCTACATCCATATTTGGACTTCCTGAATGGAGCGGTCCCGTGAGTCCCCTGCAGCCTCGAGGTAAGATCGGACCTAAAAAATCCAGTCCGCGGGTATTAAGGCCCGACCCGGCCCGAGCCCGACCAATTAACTTGATTTGCAGACTCGAGCCCGAAGCAAACCCTAAATTTCAGATTTTATTTGTGAGGACTCGAGAGGAGTAGGGGAAATTTATGATAACAAATTAAAGCCTGTCTTTTGTAACGAAATCTCAGTTAGACAAGACTGTAGAAACATTAACATCTTTTATATTCCTGTTTCTGCAGAGGGTACATTAACTGACAATTTTCCATCATAGACGGATTTTTTTAAGAGTTGACGGGGAAAATTTAAGGCCATCCGTCATTGTGACGGGTTGAAAATTGGGCCATAAACAACAGCAGCAGTACGTCCTTAAGAATCTAGCGCGGCACACAGAGAGAAAAATGCTTAGTTTAGTATCCACACATCGTTTTAGGATACATTTTTAGAAACATATATTTATTTTAACAAAGTCAGCGAGAGAGAAGCCCAGCCCGAAGCAATGATTGACATTTTAGGCCCAGCCCGACCCGAATTCTTGGGCTTAAGATCTTACCTCTACTGCAGTCTCTCATCTGTGGTGGGTCGAAGTGAATGTGTGTCAATGTATGCAGGAAACTACCGTAGAACAACTTCAGTGTGCACTTTCAGTCACACTACTGTAATTGTAATGCAAGTGGGAATAGTGTGGTGGAAATGAAAGAATGAGTGTAGAAATGCTGTTTTTACATGGTACTGGCCAGCCATCACGGTGTGCGCTGGGAGGGGGAAAGAAGTGCACAATTAGGCACACGCGCAGTTTCGAGGGAATGTTGCTCACCAGTCATGAATCTCATCGATATTGTGCCGGGTGGGATTGAAGAAGAATCGGCTGATCCAAACTTTTTGAGCAAAGAGGACTTTATTGGCCAGCAGGCCACCCACAAACAACAATACATATGGCTATATCGTACATTTCACGACAAAATGGAAACTGTCCATTTGACTCAAGATCGCATCCAATAAAAGATGATTAAGCACATATCTCGATACGTGGGGTGCTACAGAGTCATGGGCGGTTCAGATTGGGAAATAAACCAAAACAAAACTTTTACAAATGACCAATTCTACTCTGAAAACTCATGAAAACAAACTACACTTAAAAACTGCAATTCAAAGCCAAATAAAAATTAACTATAAGGAAGAAACCAAAAGTATTGTAACTGGAATGACAAGGCTCTATTTTCTAATTCATTACAAAAAACTAAAACAAAACAAAAAAACAATGCAGTCAAGGAAAAGAAAAGTACACAAAATACAGTTCACCTTGGTGTATGGAATTATGAAGCCTGCTCAAATGGGAAGTGAAAACTTCACTGACATCTGTTCGTCTCATCATCACACTTGTGCTTTTTAATCTTAGTCGTCCATGAGAATTTTTGGCCAAAAACTGAGCAGGAAAAAGGTTTCTCACCAGTGTGGGCTCTTCCGTGCTTTGTTAAGTTTCCCGTCTCAGATAATCTTTTGCAACAAACTGAACAGGAAATAGGTTTCTCACAAGTGTGTGTTCTTGTGTGCCTACCTAAGTCTCCCTTCCGAAGGAATCTTTGGCCACAAACTCAGCAAGCAAAGGGTTTCTCACCAGTGTGTGTCCATGTGTGTATTTTTAAGGGTCCCTTCTGAGAGAATCTTTGGCCACAAACTGAGCACGAAAAAGGTTTCTCACCACTGTGTGTTCTTGCATGACATTTTAAAAGAGCCTTCCGAGAGAATCTTCGGCCACAATCTGAGCAGGTAAAAGGTTTCTCACCAGTGTGTGTTCTTGTGTGTGTTGTTAAGCTTCCCTTGTGAGAGAATCTTTGGCCACAAACTGAGCACGAAAAAGGTTTCTCACCAGTGTGTGTTCTTGTGTGGCTTTTTAAGTGTCCCTTGGCATAGAATCTTTGGCCACAATCTGAGCAGGCAAAAGGTTTCTCACCAGTGTGTGTTCTTGTGTGTCTTTTTAAGGTTGCCTGATCAGAGAATCCTTGGCCACAAACTGAGCAGGAAAAAGGTTTCTCACCAGTGTGTGTTTTTGTGTGTATTAGTAAGTGTCCCTTCTGAGAGAATCTTTGGCCACAAAATGAGCAGGAAAAAGGTTTATCACCGGAGTGGTATCTTCCGTGCTTTTTTAAGTTTCCCTTCTCAGAGAATCTTTGGCCACAAACTGAGCAGGCAAAAGGTTTTTCACCTGTATGTGTTCTTGTGTGTTTTATTAAGTGTCCCTTCTCAGAGAATCTATGGCCACAAACTGAGCAGGTAAAAGGTTTCTCACCAGAGTGGTATCTTTGGTGCCTTTTTAAGTTTCCCTTCTCAGAGAATCTTTGGCCACAAACTGAGCAGAGAAAAGGTTTTTCATCAGTGTGTGTTCTTGTGTGGCTTTTAAAGTGTCCCTTCTCAGAGAATCTTTGGCCACAAACTGAGCAGGAAAAAGGTTTCTCACCGGTATGCGTTCTTGTGTGTGTTTTTAAGTTTCCCTTCCAAGAAAATCTTTTGCCACAAACTGAGCAGGAAAAAGGTTTCTCACCAGTATGCGTTCTTGTGTGTTTGTTTAAGTTTCCCTTCCAAGAGAATCTTTGGCCACAAACTGAGCAGGCATAAGGTTTCTCACCAGTGTGGCAAATCATATGATTCTTCAAGCGGCTTGCATACGCATAAGATTTCCCGCATAGAGAACATTTACAGCATTTGTCAGTTTCACATTTCACATCACCTCCAGATCGTTTATCATCAGTCTCTGTGTAGCATGGCGTTATGTCATCACCACCCGATGGTGGAGCTTGGAGCCCGTCTGCTTGTGATCCTCCATCAACCTCTGATGTCATGTGTTGACATGAGCTGCTGCCTGGAGGCCCCGCCCCTCTGCTCGTTTCACTTTGGCCTTCATTTTCACTTTTTAAAGGGCCACCAGTCAATAGCCTCTTGTAGATCCACTCCTCCTTCTCATTGATGTAAGGAGGATTTCCTTCATTCCCCTTGGTGTGAAGGTGCTCTTCCTCCTCCTCTTTGATGTGAGTGTGCCCTTTATCCTCCTTTTTAATGAGAGGGGGGTCTGGCTCCTTATTTCCTTGAATGCAGAGGCACTCTTCATCCTCCAACTCCTCCTTAATGTGGGGGGACTCTGGGTCCTGCTGCCCAGGACCAACATCTTCATTGATGTCTTTAAGACACAAGAAGACAAAACGTTGAATTTTAATTTTCATGTTTAAACGTTGAATTTTCACATGGTTGTTTATATTTGTACCGATGGTTGATTGGTGCTTCGAGCTGTGACAATAAAAGGGTAAAAAGGTGTTCAGGGTTTTTCCTGCATTCAAAATTGCGTGGCGGCTGCCCCCAGCCAGGCCGATTAATAACACTCAACACAGCATAGAGCATCAGCTGTGCTGATTGAGCGATCGATGTTCCTCTGCTGCAGCTCTGTATTTTAACTGCAGTTGCAGCACTGCACCACTATGGAGGCGCTACATCAACAGAAGTGCACAGAAAAGACCTGAAGGAATTCACAAAACAAAACCAGATCAAATAGTGTTCCCCTTCTGTGAGTCAGTGCTATCCAGTGTGTTGAATTTCCGCGGTAGACATTACAAACAAGTAAATATTGCCTTTTTTTCATCTAAGCATGTCATCTTTATGAAAATAAAGGTTTTCTTCGTAACAAAGTAACAATGATTTTTAGCATTGCAGATACAACAAGGAAAATTAGCAGGTTTTATTTAGAAAGGGAGGTCCAGGTAAACTGAGCAGAGAAATGACGCAACAGACAAAGTAATTGTGTTCATGATTGAAACTTTTTTTATTTCTCTTTCCATATCATCTCAAAAACACACAAGCCAGTTGGAAACAAATAATAGAATCTTAAAAAGAACACTAAAATGGATAGGGAGCCAATGAAGGGATGTCAGTGGAGGAGTTTTGTGCTCCCTTTTACGAGAACCTGTCAAGAGATGAGCAGCAGCATTCTGTACCAAGTGGGGACGCTTAATGGAGGATTGGCTGACCACAAAGTAAAGTGCATGAAAGTCATACAGCCGGGACATGGCATGAATGACTGTGTCAAAGTGCTTTTGAGAAAGAGAGGCTTTAATTTGTTCCACATAATTTTGCTCTTGTCAACATAATTTCAATCGTATTACGTTCCATCAAACGCAAAAATAGTTGCCAAAGCACCGTGATGTAATCCGACATTAAATTTTTGCTAAAACTCCGAAACAATCTTTATACTTGCAAAAACAAACACGTAAGAAGAAAAAATAATCCCTCTCGAAAGCGTGGGAATTCAGTCAATCCGGTTTTGCTGGTTGCCAAGCACATATCATGATAAGTGCTCATATTTTCAAAAATAGTATTATGTAATCCTGCAAATCCTACTTCTACTTTCTTGTTGAATTAAAGAAATTCACAAGGAACTTGAATGACAAATTATTTTCATGATATGATTGGAAGAGCTGGCAGGACAGTGACTAACCAGCAGCCATCTTAATAATAATACATTTTATTTATAAGCGCCTTTCTGAACACTCAAGGACACTGTACAATCAAAAGCAATAAAACCACATATAAAATTATAAATAATAAATAATAAAAGAGGAGATGAGTCTAAACAGAGTATGCAATTTTAAATAGGTGGGTTTTGAGATGAGTTTTGATTACGGGAAGAGAGTCAATATTACGGATGTCGGGTGGTAGTGAGTTCCAGAGTTTGGGAGCAGAGCGGCTGAAAGCTCTGCACCCCATCGTGCTGAGATGGGCAGAGGGAACACAGAGGTGGAGGGAGGCTGAGGACCTGAGGGAATGAGAGGGAACGGAAATTTGAAGAAGGTCAGACAGATAGGGGGGGGCAAGGTTATGGATGGCTTTGAATGTGAAGAGGAGTATTTTGAAGTTGATCCTCAGTTTGACAGGGAGCCAGTGGAGCTGCTGGAGGACAAGGCAGGGTTCCCACTCTTCCACTTGCTTTTGATTTATGGACCTTTTAATGACTTTTTGGACCAATTTAGCCATTTTTTAAGGACTTTTTCTCCATTCAGCGGGGGATTCACAGTGGATTTAATGCCCGCTCAGCAATACACAGGCTGAACAGAAAGCCACATATCACTGAGCTGGTGTTCAAATCATTGCTGCCAAAGGAAGGGCACATCTATATTTTTAGGGGCCTTAACCCTTTATTTGACATACTGTATGTCAAATTTTCACTTTGCTACCTGTATCACAGGTCGGAAAATGAAAAAAAAACATTCTAATTAATTCTCAAATAAAACACACAAAGAAAAATTTAAATTGAGAAAATATAAAACTTCAATTTATTTTTGAATAAACACAACACTAAGAACAGAGCTAATGGTCATATGGGTCACCTGGACAGGGTTTAGAAAAATCTGGTTTCACTAACAGTAGTAGTACTGATTGCCCATTTTAACAATATCCAGTATACCTGAACAGCTGAAATGCATGTCAGAAGTCTAAATCCCAAATGGTCCAACCCTATTATTTTCCCTCATATCACCTTCAATGATCAGACATGTTTTATAATGACAAATATGAAACTGATATGACAATTAGGGAACAGCAGACAGTGACTTAGTTTTCTCCTCAATCTCTTTTGCAAGTTCTTGGCGATTATTTTTTTCTGTTTTGCTGTGTGCCTTTGCTGTGTGCCTCAATGCATTTGACTTGACCAGGAGGCTATGACAAGTTTTACCTCTCACGGAGATACCCTTCTTGCACACTCGGCAGTAGGCCGACGTATAATCGCCAGCAATTTTTCTGACCCAAACACGGAACTCCGGCTTCTCCAGCAACCCCACTTGTAAATAGCATTGTCCCGGAATATTTGGAGCGACACCACTCAAGCGAAGCGCGCCTCAGCAGTCGAAAGTCCGCTGCTCTCTGCTGTGTGCGTCCGCGCGAACATGTACGCACGCGCACGTCTTTTGGTTTCACCCAAGCAACCGACTTCACAAATCAAATACGCTTTGATCTACGACAACAAAAAGCTAGCCTAGCCGAGACAACAGCTAAGCTTAGCTGAAGCACACACAGCAGAGAGCAGCGGACTATCGACTGCTGAGGCGCGCTTCGCTCGAGTGGCGTCGCTACATATTTGTCTGTCACTTGTTGAGATCGATAAATTCAATGAATAGATTTTTCCAGAAAATACGGTAATTGTTTGCCGAGCCGACAATCAAACCATCCATTCACTGCCCCAGGATGGCGTCAAGCTATTGTTGTTTCCTGGAATGACCCGAAGTGATCACGTGATCATCGTCGGAACTAATCGGAGACGGCGGGAAAAGCAGAGCGGGTACCAGGTCCTGCATTTTCCGACAAAACTACGAATTAGAAGGGTGGGGAAAATGACATACACAAATGAAATGAATACCGCAGGTTAATTTTTATGGACTTTTATGGATTTTAGAAGATTTCCCTGAAAATTATGGACAATTAAGTACATAATTTTACTACTTTTTTATTGATTTTTACTAACTTTAAGGACCCATACGAACCCTGCCGGGGTGATGTGATGGAAGGAGGGGGTTCTAGTGATGATACGAGCGGAAGAATTCTGGACCAGTTGAAGTTTATGGAGGAATTTGTGATGGACACCAAAAAGAAGGGAATTGCAATAGTCAATACGGGAGGTGACGAGACTGTGGACAAGGATAGCTGTGGTGTGAGTGGTGAGAGAGGGACGAAGACGGTTGATATTGCGTAAGTGGAAATATGCGGACCGGGTTATGTTATTAATGTGGGAGTTGAAAGATAATGAGCTATCGAGGATGACACCCAGACTCTTGACCTGAGGGGAGGGGGACACAGTGGAGTTATCGATAGTGAGAGAGAAACTGTTGGTTTTGTGAAGTGTGGATTTAGTACCGACGAGGAGGAGTTCTGTTTTGTCACTGTTCAGTTTGAGGAAGTTATGTGCGAACCAAGATTTAATTTTTGATAGGCAGTGTTAATTTCTGATAGGCAGTGTGAGAGGGAGGACGGTGGTAGGGAGGCGTCGGGTTTGCTGGAGAGGTAGAGCTGGGTGTCATCCGCGAAGCAATGAAAATGGATGGCAAATTTGCGGAAAATATTGCCAAGGGGGAGAAGATAAACAATGAAGAGGAGGGGTCCCAGGACAGAGCCCTGGGGCACACCAGAAGAGGGAGGGACTGTGAGGTGAAGGAATTGAGTTGGATGAACTGAGAGCGCCCAGAGAGATAGGAGTGAAACCAGTGTAAGGGGGTGTGAGTGATGCCTATAGTGGAGAGTCTATTTAGGAGAATAGAATGTGAAATTGTGTCAAAAGCTGCACTCAGGTCGAGGAGGATGAGAATGGAGCCCAGGTTGCTGGTGGTGATTTTGTTGATTGTTATTCAATAAGAAAAATGAGAAGCGTAGAGTGTCTGCCAGGTAGGAGTCAGATTTTGAAAGAGGCGGGATAAAGTGAGTGGATGGGGGGAATTTGAGGGGGGCAGGAGACTGTGGGGAGGGGACCTAACAGTCTTGGGATCTCTGAAATTATTGAAGGATGGGGGAGTGTTGACAAGAGGGGTACGAAGCCCAGGTGCTGGTGGATTTTGTTGATTTTTTCAATAAAAAATAGAAGCAGAGTGTTGCAGGTGTCAGAGGAATAGTAGACAGGGGTTGGGTGATGTTGTTCAAGAGAGAAAAGAGAGTCCTAGTATTTCCAGTATTAGTGCAGATGAGTCCAGAGTAATATTGCGATTTGGCTTGAGAGATGGAGTCCTTGTAATGGGAAAGTTGAGCTGAGTAGATGTCCTTATGAACAGTGAGTCCGATTTTTCAAGTTGCCGAGTTTTGGATTTAATGGAACGGAGATGAGGGGTGAACCAGGGGGCAGACCGAGTGAAAAAGACAGGGCGGGACTTGACAGGAGCGAGTGTATTGAGAATGTTGGTGAGGTCCATGTTGGATTGGGAAACCAAAACATCAGGAGAGGAGTCAGTGTCCAGAGTCAGAGTGGCGATCCTTGCAGCGATAGAGTCAATATTGATATCCTTGATATTACGGTAGGAGATGATGCGGGGTGATTTGGTGGTGGAGAGCCAGAGGGTGATGTTAAATGAAATGAGGAAGTGGTCCGTTATAGGGAGTTCATCAGCAGTACAGTTGGAGGGGGTGAGGCCAGAGCAGCAAATCAGATCCAGAGTGTGTCCTTCAATGTGTGGAGGGAAGTCTGCAAACTGATGGAATCCAAGCTGTCGAGTGAAGAGGCGAAGTCCATGGTGAGCGGAAGGGCGGTATTGTCCATGTGTATATTGAAATCTCCCAGAATAATTATATTTGGAGAAAGAGAGGAGAGATGGGTGAGGACAACAGACAATTCATTTGAAAAGTCGCAATGAGGTTTGGGGGCACGGTATACTGTGGCAATGATCGTTGGAGTGGGTCCGGAAATTTGACAGGCGAGACATTTTCAAATGAGGAGAGAGAAGGGAGAGAGATAGGAAGAACTTTCCACTTCTCGCGGTAAAATATCGTGAGACCTCCTCCGCGACCCGTGCCGCGGGGTTTGGCTAGGTAAACAAAACCCGGGGGAGTGGAATCGTTGAGTTGGGAAAAATCGCCAGGAGTTTGCCAGGTCTCATTAAGACAAGAAAAGTCAAGCTTACGGTCTTCGATGATATCCTGGATAAGATAACCCTTGCCAGTAAGCGAGCGGATGTTGAGCAGTCCGAAGTTGACGCCGGCATTATCGTTGTTGCAGGGAGCATTAGCCGACCTAGCCAGGCCGGCTAAAACGCTGTGGTCCGCGGATCGGCCGTTGTTTCTGCGTGGCCGGCGGGAGGATGACCAGAAGGAGGTAATGTCTTTGGAACCATCGAGGTGGAAGCCCCGACGAGACCCACGGTGCATATACCTCCGAGAGGGACGAAGAGCGATGTCCGGGAAGTGGTGCAGCGCAGGTGGCGAGCTCGACCACTGCAAACGGAGCCCGAGAAGCTCTGCCGCTGAGTACTGCAGCAATCCTTCCACGGGTTGACGGAGGAGCGACAGGATGGTCCATATTAGTATGGCCCATAGAAAGGCCCTGTTGACCCTCGTCATGGTGTACAGAGGGGTGGAGACGGCACGGGGCCACGTCTGAGATCCGGACAGGTCGGACGCTGTCACAGTGCAACTGAGAACAATCGCTTGACGTTGACAGTTTGTGATCAAAAAATAGATTGGCGACAGTAAATCCGTAAAACCCTAAACAATGTTTTGCGGGTGAGCAGCGGCAGCCAGGCGACAGTAAAAACGTCAAAAACGCAAAAGAATGTTTGCGGGAGAGCAGCGGCAGCCAGACGCGCCAGCGTTCACTCAACCTGGAAGTTGAGTAATTAATCTTGGTTACATTTTAGGTATGAAGAGAGATCATTAAAACATTCTTAAAACGTAATCTGTGCAAATGTGTTGTTGAGGATTTGTGTTGTGTGTAGCGCTCTTGCTCACTGCTTTTGTTCTGAAGGGACATATGAGCGCAAATTCCGTTTTCTTTTAAGCAGACGCTACGTTCATGGCCACGGTTCGTGTCATGACGTGCTGCCAAGTTGTTCTGGCAATAGAATAAATATGCCTGAAGCGATCATATAAACGTGTCTTATTATTGCACGAGTCTACCGGCCATCCTGTCGTGATTTGCACCTCCTTAACAGGTGATGGGCCCAGGCACAGAGGCAAGTGGCGCCAGCGAGAGGCTACCTCATGGAGCTAACAGAAGCTACTACATGAAGAGGTGTCAACAGATATGAGCCAAAGAAAAACAAGTCAAGTAAAGCGAACGTGGCGCATTACATGGAGCTTGTAATTGATATTGAGAGTGCAATTTTATAAAGGCTAGCAACAGCGTGGAAAATAACACAAGTGGAAAAGCTAAAATTGCTAAAGACACATTCTTGAAGCACGAGGAGTGACAAGATAGTGGCGGCTCGAACTTTTGGAGGCCTATCCCCACAAAAGTTCTTCGACGGATCGGAAGACAAGTATGATCTTTGGGAAACGAGATTTTTGGGACATCTACACTCATTGAAGCTAAGAAAGACTATTTTTAATGAACCCGTCAACCAGGAACAGCGAGATGCAGACGGAGGAAAGAATCAAGACTGCTATGCTGAACTAGTAAGACTGATTGATGATAAAAGCCTGTCACTTATTAGACATGAAGCAACTATGATGGCAGAAAGACTCTGAAAATACTGAGAGAGCATTACTCAGGGAAGAGTAAGCCACGGATCATCAATCTGTGTACGTCTTTGACAAAGCTACACAAAGCGGAAAACGAGTCGACTACATAATCAGAGCAGAGAACCTGATGACAGCGCTTCGCGATGCTGGTGCGACTCTCAGTGACGGTTTGATAATAGCCATGATTCTTGGAGATACAGAACTAGAATACACTGCAAATGCAAAAAAGCTAAAACAGCCGAAACAGTACAGGGAAGCAGTGGGAAGTTTGATATACAGTAAACATTCCCATCCCCGGAATTCTATGAAAAGGAATATCCTTCACCCGTAATAAAAACCTATGCATTAACATTACTACGTATTTTTACTGTAATTCCACTAGCCGTAACGATTTTTAAATACTTATTTTCACTTCGCATTTTTTGATAATCTTCGAAACGTGAAAGTGAGTTTTTATTGGCCTTTTACTGTAATTGAACGATTTTAACTTTATTCACTTACGCGGCACTAGCTTAAAAAGCAACGCCCACTCAACACAACTGGAGAAGATGGAAGAAACGGGTTTGCTTCGCCGTTTATGTCATCGAATTCGAAACGACTATGTGTCAGTGACTTTTTATTGGCGTGCGTTTTACTGTAATTGCGAACGATTTTAACTTTATTTACTTTCGTCCTGTAGATCATGGCATCGAAAACGAGGAAGAACCCAACAAAACAAAACAACCCAAAATAGACTCATTTTTTCCCAAGACTGAAAAAAAATCAACATTAAAATACTGTACATACTATACTGTGTTGTGGTTTTTTAAATCTACACCTGTACTGTATACTGTACTGCTGTTTTTGTTATATAAACAGTTTTTGGCAGTATATTTTTACATTTTATTGCTTGTGTTGTTACACATGCAGTTTTCAACATACTTGCAGGTTCATAAAGGACATGTACCATGCTCATTTCCCAAAAGAGGAATTTCTGTTATAAGGACAGATTGGACAGCGCAAACATGAGTCCGTACTAGAGAATATTTACTGTACAGTCAAACCTCGGTTTTCGTACTTAATCCGTTCCAGAAGACTGTTCGGAAACCGAATTTTTCGGAAACCGAAACCATTTTTCCCATTGAAATCAATGTAAAATGTTTTAATCCGTTTCAAGTCAAGAAAACAACTTTTTTTAAACCACATATTTGTACTATTTCACACCATAAACTGTACAAATGTAATGGGAGATTACCAATTTTAACATTAACATAGTAACATAAAAATTTAAGGAACATCTCTCTCTCTATCTGTCGTGGGGCGTGCGCCTCTCCCAGCTGTCAGCAGGCAGTAGGCGGGGCATTTCGGCATCCCGAACTCCTTCGCCAACACAGACACACGCACACCTGACTCATATTTTGCGATTAAATCTTTCTTAAATTCTATAGTTTTGCGCCCTATTTTCCTCTTTTCTTCACCAGGTTCACCACTTCCACTTGCTTTCTTTGGTGCCATGATTAGGGGCTGATACACGATGCAAAAATAATATTACGTAGTTCTCACCAAACACGTCTGCTTTTTTAAAAAAACATTCTTAATCGAACAATACAAACTCGTCTGCTCACAAGCTGTTTCTGTACGATTATTGCATAATAATGAGACACCGGACACCAGAGTGTTCATTATGTGCCGCTGCATTGACAAATGCCAGCCGTTTAACAAACGCACGCCCCCCCCCCCCCCCTTCCCCCGTGCTGCCTGGGCAAACCATTATTAAAAGAGGGGGATTTCACTCGCGCTAACAGAAGCGTCTCACCAAACACGTCTGCTTTTTTTTGTTGAACAATACAAAAACGTCTGCTCACAATGGTCGCTTCCTGTGTAGCGACGCGAGACGAGGGAGCGCGGCGACAGGAGGGAGCGTCACTTCACTCCTCTCGGCTTTGCTACCTCCTCTCGGCTCGCTACCTCGCGAAGCTACACGAGGTAGCGTTGCTACACGAGCTAGCGAAGCCGAGAGGAGTGAAGTGACGCATTCAAGTGCGCTCAGTTAGTTCGAGAACCGAAATTAGTTCGTCATCCGAGGCATAAAAAACTCGAAATTTTAGTTCGAAAACCGAATTGTACGAGAACCGAGACGTCCGAAAACCGAGGTTTGACTGTACTTATCTACATGTACAAGACCTAACATCAATTATGTTGTCAGCAAACTATCTCAGCATTTTAGTGAACCAACTGTGGAGCATTGGAATACAGTAAGACGTGTGTTCAGATATCTAAAAGGTACAACAGAACAAGGACTAAACTTCAAAAGAAACTCAACTGAAAAACTTGGTCTACAGGTTTACTGTGATGCAAGTTGGGCATCAAATTAAACAGGCAGGAGAAGCACTATGCCAGACTATGTGAAGGAAGTTCTCTCATCTCATGGAAAACGAGAAAACAACAGACAGTAGCACTTACTACATGCGAAGCGGAGTACATATCTTTGGCTTCAGCTATTCAGGAGTGTCTTTACTTGGAACAATTGCTAAATGTATTAGACAATTACAAATATGCAAAAACAAAAGTGTATGAAGACAATCAAGGCACTATTGCATTGACTAAGAACCCCATTCATAGACAGAGATGCGAACATATTGATGTGAAATATCATTTCTTCAGGAGCGTGGTTACTACAGGCAAAGTCATTCTCGAGTATTGCCCAACTGACGAGATGGTAGCTGATGTGATGACGAAACCAGCGACTAAACAAAAGTTGAAAAAATTTGCCACTTTGGAAAGTGTTGAACTGTGAATATGTTGTTATACATTTTTGTTGTTTTACCCAGTGAGCTAATAGCGAGTGGGGGTGTTGAGGATTTGTGTTGTGTGTAGTAATGATGGCAAAATGAAGCCCCATAATGCAGTGAAGCCCTGCAGAGAAATACTTCACACACGCTTCGGTGCTTCAAGATGAATCATTTCCTCGACTACGCCATCATGTGGACAGGAAAATGTATAACATGCTTGGTGCATGCAATAAAATGGTGGGGTGTAAATCATGCTCTTAACACATAATAATATGTATTTGAGGAGTGTTTTTATATGAATTATTCTGTGTTACTTTGTCTATGTTTGTGCTTATGCAACAAGTGAAAATGTGAAATAAGGAGGTAAAATAAAGAGCTTCTTCGTTTTTATTTAAAAACAATATTTTATCCAAAGTTTTTGGACTCAGGCGGTTTCTTTTTTTGCAGAGAATTTCACCTGCTTTTGAAAAATTGCGTTGCGTTGGCGTTGAATCAAATGCCAAAAAGTAGTACAATAAGGCAGTAATTTTCAACCACTGTGCCGCGGCACACTAGTGTGTCGTGAGAGATCGTCAGGTGTGCCGTGAGAAATTATCCAATGTCACTTTTTAAAAATTTTATTTTTTATAAAACATTGATTAATCATTTTCTGCAAAAATGTATTATTATTATTATTATTGTTGTCCGATGTCCGTGCTGTAAAGACTGGGCGGGTAATTTAATATTCGTCCGTGTGGCAACACGTAGCTGATTGCCTCGTTCCTCCGAGAGACTTAATGATGCGCGTGAGAGTTCGTGGTGACAGTCATGGATAAGTTTTTAAAAAGGACAACTGCAAACTCCGAATTGGACTCTGTACAAGATTCTGACACAGATGAAGGCCCTAGTGTGAGTGGTGGGAAAAAGAAAGCAAAGACGGGGAGCTCAAGAAAATACAGTGAACGCCATCTTTCGTATGGATTTACTTTCACCGGGGATGAGACCACACCTACTCCATTATGCCTGGTGTGCGGCGAGAAGCTATCCAATAGCGCCATGGTGCCGACCAAGCTGAAACGCCATCTCCAAACGATACACCTGTCGCTTCAAAACAAGCCGACAAACTATTTTGTTTGCCTGCGTGTAAATACAGAGAAACAGGCAACCTTTATGAGAAAAAACACAAAGGTAAACGAGAAAGTGCTAAAAGCTAGTTACCTAGTAGCCGAACTCGTTGCTAAAAAAAAAAAAAAAAGGCGCACACTGTGGGAGAGACATTAATACTACCTGCCTGTACAGCCATTGTCAACGAGATGCTCGGCCCCGATGCAGTTAAAGAGATAGCTAAAGTCCCGCTCTCTGATAACACAATTGCCAGACGTATTGATGACATGTCTACAGACATCGAAAGCCACGTTTTGGAGAAGATACGCATCAGTAGGAAATTTGCGTTGCAAGTTGACGAGTCTACGGATATTAGTGGACATTCTCATCTCTTGGCTAATGTCCGTTTTGTGGATGGAGATGCCATTAGAGAAAACTTCCTATTTTGCAAGGCACTGCCAGAAAAAACAACTGGAGAAGAAATTTTTCGGGTCACATCACAATATCTGGACCAGGGAGGACTTACGTGGCTAAACTGCACAAGTGTTTGCACTGATGGAGCTGCAGCCATGGTCGGGCGCACCAAAGGCTTTGTGAGCAGAGTGAAGGAAAGAAACCCAGACCTGATTGTTACGCACTGTTTTTTGCACCGTGAGGCCCTCGTTGCAAAGACTTTACCAGCAGAACTGGTTCCTGTGTTGGACGATGTGGTGCGCATAGTGATCTTTGTAAAGACACGACCTCTGAAAAGCCGTATATTCGCATCTCTGTGTGAGGAAATGGGAGCGGAGCAAAAGGCCTTATTGCGCCATAAGGAGATCCGATGGTTGTCACGCGGTAAGGTGCTGGCCCGTGTGTATGATCTGCGAGAGGAACTTAAAATGTTTCTGACAAATGAGAGGTCTGATTACTCAAATCTGTTTTCAAGTGATGAGTGGTGCGCAAAGATGGCATACCTGGCTGATATATTTCATCAACTGAATGAACTGAACACAAGGATGCAGGGCCGAAATGAAAACCTGCTTACAAGCACAGATAAAGTAAATGGATTCCGTTTAAAGGTCCACCTCTGGCAACAACATGCCAACCTGGAGATGTTCCCACTCACAGAGAAACGGCAAAGTCCCACTGCTGCACTGTGTGAGGTAATATGTAAACATTTAAAAAGTCTTGAGGAGAAGTTGTCATTGTATTTCTCTTCAGCCTCCACTGAATGCTTTGACTGGGTTAGGGACCCATACAGCTCAGCATCAGTTGTTGGAAAGGACATGACTTTACAAGAGCAGGAGGAACTAACTGAACTGAAACAGGATCGGGGTTTAAAACTAAGATTTGCTGATCTTCCTTTGGACAGTTTTTGGTTAACTGCTGCCAAGGAGTTCCCCATTCTGGCCAACAAAGCTGTTCTGATATTACTCCCATTTTCCACAACATATCTGTGTGAGCTGAGCTTTTCAAGCCTAACTTCTATAAAAATTAAAAACAGAGCGAGACTGAGAGCTGTTGAAGAAGAGCTTCGTTTGTGTCTTTCTTCTATTCCTGCCAGGATATCGGTTTTGTGTTCATCTAAACAGGCCCAGGTTTCACACTGTTTGAGTATAAATAAACTGAGAAATTATATTTTAATTAAATATACTGTTCAGAGTGTCATTTTATAGCATTTTTGGTTAGTGGTTGCCGCAAAATTTTTCCATTGTAAAAAACGTGCCGTGGCTCAAAAAAGGTTGAAAAACACTGCAATAAGGGACCCGAAACCACATAATGTGAAGGGGAATCCATAATGTTTCTTTGCCGCTTTTATTTCGAACAACACTCGAACCTATCGTATCATTTCCTGAATCAGTCACGTGGTACACCACCTTCGCGGGCTTCAAACGTCACCACTGACGTCATCAACACGCACTTCGACTCCCCATTCATGAACCACTCATCTAGATCAGGGGTCCCCAACCGCCGGTCCGCGGACAGGTACCGGTCCGCAGGGTATTTGGTACAGAAAGAACTTGCCTTAATTCCGTTTTATTTATCTCGGAATACGAAAGAAGTTTTATTTTGAAAAATTACCGGATTCTCCGTTAGATCCGTCTATGTCAAGCTGGACACACATCAAGCCACGCTTCTCCGTCTCGTGACCGATTAAGCTAAAAACAAAACGGCAGAGTTCGCAAAAGGAGTAAAAAAAACTGCTGGAGATCGCAAATGACGGCGGCCTTAAAAGTACGTTCGAGACAACTGGATTAAAGTCATGGCTGAATACTCTGAGATCGCCACAATAGCACTGTTGCTATTTCCGACATCCTACCTGTGTGAGGTGGGGGTTTACTGCAGCAACGGCAATTTAAACAAAATTACTAAGTAGACTGGACATAAACCACACACTTGAGGTGTCATTGTCTCCTATTACCCCAAGATGGGACCGTCTGGTTGCAGAAAATCAAGCTCGGGCTGTGGTGAGTCATCATTTTCATGCACTTTGCGTTGTATTTTGAAGGCATTAAACATTACCATAGCGATCAGAGTGTTGCGGCCAAATTAGACGCTCCTTGTGTTTATTATTATATTACGAAAACATCGCAGTTTTCATGTAGCTCATACCATATTATTTTGTTGTATTATTTCCGCCACACCTTAAAATGCCGGTCCCTGAAAATATTGTCTGACTTAAACCGGTCCGTGGGGCAAAAAAGGTTGGGGACCCCTGATCTAGATTACTCGGCACACGCTTCAGGTAGCGGCCCGGTTCGTGGTTACCGTCGGGCAGCACATGTTCTCGTCGTTGGGCAGTCCCTAGCGTAGATGGTTGTTCGTCTCTGCTGCGATGGCTGGCAACCAATTTGTTTGCCCGAGACTGAAGGCTCCAGCACATAGTGAGGATCCGGTTCGGATGGATACAGGTATTCGACCCGTGGAGCGTGTTAGCGCTCTTGCTCAAAGGAACTTCATATGAGCGCAACTTCCGTTTTCTTTTAAGCAGACGCTATGTTCATGGCCACGGTTCGTGTTACGACGTGCTGCCAAGTTGTTCTGGCAAGAGAATAAATATGCCTGAAGTGATTATATAAACGTGTCTTATTATTGAACGAGTCTATCGGCCATTCTGTCGTGATTCGCACCTCCTTAACATGTATTGTTTCAGAACTGTGGATAAAAGTGGTAGCCCATCGCAGCTCTCACTTTCAAAAAAGATTGATGACCCCTGGAATCGAGCGAAAGAACGAAAAGTGGCCAAACCTGCTCTGGTCGAGCCAACTCGGAACATCTCGAAAACAACGTCGTTGTCCTCATTTGCTCCGAAGAAATCATCCTCGTAATCTGCTATCCTCCTGCACACATTTTCACACGATCCATTACAATACCACTTTTTTTTAAACAATCTTTATTGAGCAAGTCACAATACAATTCTCAGTAAATACATTACAACACTACACACTCTCACTGTTTAATTGCTGGGTGACGAAACGCGTGTCTTTGTTAGCGTCTAGCAAGCTAGGCTAGGTAGGCTAAACGAGGCCAAGAACCTTAAGCGAATGACGTTATTGTCCAATAAAGAAATGACGGACTTACTGCATCGAGGCTTCAGTGCGTTCAGTTGTAAAAGAGGGAGTGATATTTTTACGGTCTCAATTTTTTTCATGAAGTACGTATAAGTATATAATTCTGCGGGTGTACAGGCCGCAGCACCAATATACGGCAACTCCTTTCAGACAAACTTAATCGCAACAAAAACCCGCGGGGTAAAGCAATCAAATAGCCGCCTATGCGTTAAATCGCCAATAATTTTATGGATTTGTTATTGAATTTCGATTTTGTTTTTAGGGCGAAAAACACCATGCTCACCATGTTCTTTCTTTTTTTCATGGTGTATCGCGTTCGACTCAAATTTTGTTCAAGCTTGAATTGCCGTTGATGTTTCACAGAAACTCTCTGGACACATTGCATTGCATTCTCCCGAGTTTTTCTTCAAATGTCCATCACCACCTTGCTACACTAAAACACCTTACGTTAAATCTTCTTCTCCCTTGTGGTAATTTGGAGCTGGGAACTCCACCATCTCGAGCAGCTTTCCTCCCACAGTTTTCTTTCTGACCTACGATACGGCGTGCACAGGTGATGTGCAGGAGATAATAGAGCACCGGAGCGTGGAGACGATCGTAATAATAATAATAATCCATCCATCCATTTTCCGATCCGCTTTATCCTCACAAGCAGGGTGTAGTAGGCGTGGTACGCGGGGGTACGCCGTCCACCCACTTCTCCTGACGCCACATTCAATTTTTATTTCGGTTTTAGCCCTGCACTGTCTGCGGGTTATTGAAATGTTTGTTGATCATTGTTCTAATGCAAGTTATGCTTAATAACGTTGGCCTGTGATTATTTTGGAGTAGTAAAACATTAAATTTAACGTTAGTTCAACTGGTGTTGTAGCCTATGATTGATGTTAGAACATCCCAGAATCGTGTACACCCACTTAAAAAAATCCCCACTACACCACTGCTCACAAGGGTCGCGGGGGGGGGGGGGGGGTGCTGGAGTCTATCCCAGCTGTCTTCAGGCAGTAGGCAGGGGACACCCTGAACCGGATGCCAACCAATCGCAGGGCACACAGAGACAAACAACCATCCGCGCTCACTCTCACACCTAGGGACACTTTCGAGTTTTCAATCAGCCTGCCTTGCACATTTTTGTAATGTGGGAGGAAACCGGAGTACCCGGAGAAAACTGTTGAGGAAATTTCGCCTTACCATGAAAACTGTGGATACTAATCTCTATAATGAACATCTGCTGAAGCACTTAAGACAAAACAAGGTAGTATTTTTGCTCTCCTCAGCTCTTTCTCCTGGGGCAACTTGACAGCCCCAAACACTTCCTCCCAGTCCTCCCATCTTAATAATAATAATACATTTTATTTATAAGCGCCTTCCGAGACACCCAAGGACACTTTACAACCAGACAAAACAACAAAACAGCAGATGCGGTCTGTACTTCGTCACCATGCCAAGATTGAACTGCATTGACCTTTCTTTGTCTCTGATGTTTACATAAGGGGAAGGACTGCCCGCCCCGCATTTACATATTATGCCTATATAAACGTGTGACTGTATTTTGTCTGGGCTTCCTGATGAAATCTGAAACTCTCAGGAGCCCGAATCGATTCGTGTTGTGTTGTGATAAACTGAGAAAAAGACGACGTGGTGTTGGGTCTTTATTCCGCCTTACAGAGAAAGAAAAGGACCGGTGTCCAAGGAGGGCCGAAAAGAAACAGAATTCTCCCCTCCTCTACAAATTTTGTTCAAGCTGAATTGCCGTTGATGTTTCACAGAAACTCACTGGGCACATTGCATTGCATTCTCCCGAGTTTTTCTTCAAATGTCCATCACCACCTTGCTACACTAAAACACCTTACGTTAAATCTTCTTCTCCCTTGTGGTAATTTGGAGCTGGGAACTCGCGCGGGAGTGCTGGAGTCTATCCCAGCTGTCTTCAGGCATTAGGCAGGGGACACCCTGAACCGGATGCCAACCAATCGCAGGGCACACAGAGACAAACAACCATCCGCGCTCACTCTCACACCTAGGGACACTTTCGAGTTTTCAATCAGCCTGCCTTGCACGTTTTTGTAATGTGGGAGGAAACCGGAGTACCCGGAGAAAACCCACGCAGGCCTGGGGAGAACATGCAAACTCCACATGGGGAGGCCGGAGCCGGATCGAAATAATAATAATAACAATAAAAATAAATGCCACCACTATTAATAAATAAACATGGTTGATGATCTGAAAGTTTCGATTGGCTTTGAGTTGAACACATTGAAGCATTGATCATGTATTCAAATACTGTACAAGACAAAATATCCAGGGATTCTACAGTGAAATACAGTTTTGAACCATGGTACAAACATTTTCGAAATTTCGTTAGTGTATTATGTTCGCCAATATTTAAAATGCAGGTACATGAACATTTCAACATTCTACCTTTAAAGGCAAGGACTGATAGGGCACAATATAAATATAATGGACAAAATGTGAAAACATTGAATATGAAAGGGAGAAATCTACCCACCTTGAAGGTCATTTTTTTCTAATTTACAGTTTCACCAATAGATGTTACTCTTGGCCCATAAACCTTTCGAAAATGTCGGCATACTGATACAGTAGCATACAAAACAACTTTGTCCCGTAACATTGCATTTAATTTTCAGAGCACAATCAATGTGCCGGTCACAACTTTTCCATAACATTGTTTTGGGTTGTTTTTGGCGACCTTGTATAAGACGTTCACCACTTGCATTTTTTGAGGTACAACAGTTGTTTTTTTCTTTATGAGTGGAGGAAGGCCAAGAGTTTTACCTCATGTATTTGGAAATGAATAGAACGATTGACTGAACTATGTAAAGCAGGTGTTTCTGATTATCGCATTTGAAGTGTACGGTCACGCATCATCTAAACATGGCTGTCGTTATTCTGGTCATCTAAAAATGTCTGGAACAAAATAAACAATATTTAAAACATTGTCTGACCTGCAAGTGACAGCGTGAGCATTATTTCCCAGTTTTTTTTTCTTTTCCACTTTTCCGCCCCCAATTCTTGATGCCTTTTTGACGGCATGTTCTGATATCCCAAAATAAACTTCTGCGGAATTTGCGATTGAAGTAAAATGGAACAAACGACTCTGGAATGTCAGAGACAGATGTGGTGGGGTATCAAAGCAAGAGTGACGAGAGGTCCGCACAGGAGATTCTTCTGTTTTTGCGTAAATATGTCTACGTAACTTTAAATGACACATATTTATTTACATACTTTACAAACCTTTATTATTAGTATTATATCATGTTATGACTACAATTCCTCTTATTATGATTTTTTTACAGGCTTGATTTTTTTTTGGTGCCCCCTCCCCCCAGGCTGTTGGTGCACTCCCGAATGCAAATACTTACAGGCTAATATTTACAGAAGACTGATGACATGGAGGCCGACAGTCCATATGATGGCCCAATATCACATAAAAATCTCCCCCTATGACTAGACCAGAATTTGGAAAGTTAGTTTGTTCAATAGGATTTTTTTAATGCTTTCAAAAGGTTACTATTTTCATCGTTTGATATATAGCCGGTGGTTCAGTGGTTCGCACATCGACCTCACAGTGCAGAGGTACCAGGTTTAATTCCAGCTCCGGCCTCCCTGTGTGGAGTTTGTATGTTCTCCCTGGGCCTGCGTGGGTTTTCTCCTGGTCCTGCGGTTCCCTCCCACATTCCACACTCCCTAACCCTGCAATTGGCTGGCAACCAGTTCAGGGTGTGCCCAGCGTACTGCCCGACGACAGCTGGGATCGGGTCCAGCATGCACCGCGACCCTTGTGAGGATAAATTGGTTCAGAAAATGGATGGATGGATGGATGATGATTTGCCCTTCACAGTCTTCGTCAAAATGGGGATCATCGCCGATGAGCAAATTTGGGGTCCTTTGTTTCCATACTTCAGGGCTTGGACCTCCAAGTTCAAACGGGCGCTCTAGTCCACGTTGAAAAGAATGATTCAAAAGTTCAATTCTGACCTTATTTGAGACATAATGAAAGTCATCATTTCAATCTCGACAAATTTTACGTTTTTGGGTTCCTATTTTTCAATCTCACTCCAGGGAAATAGTGCCTCATGAAGAATGTTCCCTCTCAATTTCCATCCGTCTGAGCATTCACATCAACTCCCTGAGCATTCCTTAGAGCACAATGAGCAACAGTAGCCAAACCAGTATCACACCTGTCCAAAACCTGCAATCATAGCAAGCTATGTGATGTAGTATGTTATGAGTTATGACAAAAGTCAAATTACCTTTATGTCAAAATAGAAAATACAATCGAATGTGGATTTATCCATCCATCTTCTACCGCTTATCCGGGGCCGGGTCGCGGGGGCAGCAGCTTTAGCAGGGAAGCCCTCTCCCTCTCCCTAGCCACTTCTTCCAGCTCTCCCCGGGGGATCCCGAGGCGTTCCCAGGCCAGCTGGGTGACATAGTCTCTTCAGCGTGTCCTGTGTTGTCCTCGGGATCTCCTCTCGGTGGACATGCCTGGAACACCTCACCAGGGAGGCGTTCAGGAGGCATCCGAATCAGATGCCCAGGCCACCTCATCTGGCTCCTCTCGATGTTTGAGGAGAAGCGGCTCGCCTCTGAGGCCCTCCCGGATGACCAAGCTTCTCACCATATCTCTAAGGGAGAGGCCGGACACCCTGCGGAGAAAACTCATTTCGGCCGCTTGTATCCGGGATCTCGTTCTTTCGGTCACGACCCATAGCTCGTGACCATAGATGAGGGTTGGAACGTAGATTGACCGGTAAATTGAGAGCTTCGCCCTTTGGCTCAGCTCCTTCTTTACCACGACAGACCGATACAACGTCCGCATCACAGCAGATGCTGCACCGATCCACCTGTCGATCTCTCACTCCCTTCTGCCCTCACTCGTGAACAAGACCCCAAGATACTTAAACTCCTCCACCTGGGGCAAGACCTCCTCCCCAACCCGGAGGGGGAACTCCACCCTTTTCCGACTGAGGACCATGGTTTCAGATTTGGAGGTGCTGATTTTCATCCCAACCGCTTCACATTCGGCTGTGAAACTCCAGTGAGAGTTGGAGAGCCCTGCTTGAAGGAGCCAACAGTACCACATCATCTACAAAAAGCAGATGTGATACCGAGGCCACCAAAACGGACCCCCTCAACACTTCGGCTGTGCCGAGAAATTCTGTCCATAAAGGTTATGAACAGAATCGGTGACAAAGGGCAGCCTTGGCAGAGTCCAACCCTCACTGGAAACGATTCTGACCTACTGCCGGCAATGCAAACCAATTTAGAGACCGAACAGCCCGTATCAGGAGGTTCGGTACTCCATACCCACGAAGCACCCCCCACAGAACTCCCCGAGGGACACGGTCAAACGCCTTCTCCAGGTCCACAAAACACATGTAGACTGGTTGGGCGAATTCCCACATACCCTCGAGGACCCTGCTAAGGGTGTAGAGCTGGTCCACTCTTCCACGGCCTGGACAAAAACCACACTGCTCCTCCTCAATCTGAGGCTCGACTTCTTGACGGACCCTCCTCTCCAGCACCCCTGAATAGACCTTACCAAGGAGGCTGAGGATTGTGATCCCTCTGTAGTTGGAACACACCCTCCGGTCCCCCTTTTTAAAAAGAGGGACCACCACTCCGGTCTGCCAATCCAGAGGCACTCTCCCCGATAACCACGCGATGTTGCAGAGGCGTGTCAACCAGGACAGCCCCACAATATCCAGAGCCTTGAGGAACTCCGGGCAGATCTCATCCACCCCTGGGGCCTTGCCACCGAGGAGCTTTTGAACCACATCGGTGACTTCAACCACAGAGATCAGAGAGCCCACCTCAGAGTCCCCAGACTCTTCTTCCACCAGCGAGTACGGGGGTTGCCGCCATGACAGGCACCAACCACCTTACGGCCACAACTCAGATTGGCCGCCTCAACAATAGAGGCGCGGAACTTGGTCCACTATGTCCCCCGGGACATGGGAAAAGCTCTGCCGTAGGTGGGAGTTGAAACTCTTTCTGACAGGGGATTCCGCCAGACGCTCCCAACGAACCCTCACAATACGTTTGGGTCTGCCAGGTCGGACCGGCATCTTCCCCCCACCATCGGAGTCGACTCACCACCAGGTGGTGATCAGTTGACAGCTCCGCCCCTCTCTTCACCCGAGTGTCCAAGACATGCCACGACAGGCACCAACCACCTTACGGCCACAACTCAGATTGGCCGCCTCAACAATAGAGGCACGGAACATGGTCCACTCTGACTCAATGCCCCCCACCTCCCCCGGAACATGGGAAAAGCTCTGTCGGAGATGGGAGTTAAAGCTCCTTCTGACAGGGGATTCCGCAAACGCTCCCAACAAACCCTCACAATACGTTTGGGTCTGCCAGGACATCTTCCCCCACCATCGGAGCCTACTCACCACCAGGTGGTGATCAGTTTACAGCTCCGCCCCTCTCTTCACCCGAGTGTCCAAAACATGCGGCCGCAAATCCGATGATACAACCACAAAGTCAATCATCGAACTGCGGCCAAGGGTGTCCTGGTGCCATTTGCACATATGGACACCCTTATGTTTAAACAAGGTGTTCGTTATGGACAATCCGTGACGAGCACAGAAGTCCAATAACGAAACACCACTCGAGTTCTGATCGGGGGGGCCGTTCCTCCCAATCACGCCCCTCCAGGTCTCACTATCGTTGCCCACGTGAGCATTGAAGTCCCCCAGCAGAACAAGGGAGTCCCCAGCAGGAGTACTCTACAGCACACGCTCCAAGGACTCCAAAGAGGGTGGGAACCCTGAACTGCTGTTGGGTGCGTACGCACAAACAACATTCAGGACCCATCCCCCCACTTGAATACGAAGGGAGGCAACCCTCTCGTCTACCGGTGTGAACCCCAATGTACAGGCACTGAGCCGAGGGGCAATGAGTATGCCCTCACCTGCTCTGCGCCTCTCACCGTGGGCCACTCCAGAGTGGAAGAGAGTCCAACCCCTCTCGAGAGAACTGGTACCACAACCCAGGCTGTGTGTGGAGGTAAGTCCGACTACATCCAGTCGGAACTTTTCTACCTCGCACACCAGCTCGGGTTCCTTTCCTGCAAGAGAGGTGACATTCCATGTCCCTAGAGCTAGCTTCTGCATCCGAGGATCGGACCGCCAGGGTCCCCGCCTTTGGCTGATGCCCAGCTCGCACTGCACCTGACCCCTTTGGCCCCTCCTATGGGTGGTGAGCCCATGAGAAGGGGACCCACGTTGTCTCTTCGGGCCGAGCCCGGTCGGGCCCCATTTGTGCAGGCCCGGCCACCAGGCGCTTGCCAACGAGCCCCACCCCCAGGCCTGGCTCCAGAGGGGGGCCCCGGTCACCCACGTCCGGGCAAGGGAAACTGAGTTCGATTTATTTTGTTCATCATCAGGGGTTTTTGAGCCGTGTTTTGTCTGGTCCCTCACCTTGGACCTGTTTGCCATGGGTGACCCTGCCAGGGGCATAAAGCCCCAGGCAACTTAGCTCCTCGGATCATTGGGACACACAAACCACTCCACCACGGTAAGGTGACGGCTCACGGATCAACTGATCCGATCATCAGCAAACTCTGTGGAAGCCTGATATTCAAACTGTTCATTTGAATCAGGTGTGTTGCAACAGGGAGACTTGGAAAACATGCAGGACAGCGGCCATCCAGAACCTAACGTAGCATTGTTTGTTCGACCGCAACAGAAAAGATCCTAGACACATCAATACAATACCAAACAAAAAGTAAGTGAACACAATTTTTTAAACATTTTTACCAAATGAATGCATGATTTGAACTATTCCACCATTCTGAAAAATAAAATAAAATAAATCAATCAACGATAATACATTTGCATTCAGTACGGCAACATTAAAGACCAAGTGTGAAGTAAAGTTGGCCAACCATGTTTTTGAGTAATATCAATGGCTGAACAATTATAAGCATATTTCCGTTATTTTATTTTTAACGCAACCCTTCCAGGTTCGTTGTTTAACCCTTAGCAACGCCCTTGACAACGAAAATGCTTTTCTTCGGCAATCTTCGGAAATGACGTCAATTGGAGAAATGCGAGGGAAGTCCTTCCATTGAATAGCATTGTTGCAGTGCTTGTTGGTAAGATGCCACGGCGGTGTGTGGCGATGTATTGTTCGCAATCGACAGTACCAGTGGCCGAAGGATAGCAGGGCACTTAAATGGACATCTTTTATTCGCACGAAGCGAATGAATTTCACGCCATCATCAACGAGTGTTCTCTGCCATCTCCACTACTAAGATGACTGCTTTCTCAACCAGTCTGCTTATGATCAAGGATTTGCAAAAAAGTAAGTGTGATTTTTGGATAGATGATGATGATTTTGTCAAAGCATAGCTGCCAACTCTTGTGGAATGAACAGTAGCATCGCTGCCAACTCTTGTGGAATGAACAGTTGAAGGTAGCGACGGTAGCCAAAAGCTAACTCGAGAAGCTAGCAACGTTGAACAGAAGCTAGCGACGTTAGTTTTCGGCTTGAGGCAAACGAGCTGATGATTTTGTCAAAGCATAGCTGCCAACTCTTGCGGAACGAACAGTAGAAGGTAGCGACGTTAGCCGAAAGCTAACTCGAGAAGCTAGCAACGTTGAACAGGAGAAGCTAGCGATAGCGACGTTAGTTTTCGGCTCGAGGCGAACCCCGATCGATGCTATTCATATCAGCGATGAGTAATAATGGCAGTCAGACAAATTGTTCTGGAAGTACATTTCAAGAGGTTGGCAGCGCTGCTTTGTTGACGAATGAACATTGAATTGAATTGACTTGAATTGAATACAACTTTGAGATATAAAGTTATTTCATCACAATTTGACCATTTTAAAAAATAAAATAGGGCATTTTTTGTTCTATTCCAGAATAATTCTTGCTGCTATGCATTATAATGAAAATGCTGGCAGACCACAGAAAGTGACAAAGGAAGGAATACACTCCTACTGTATCGTTTATCCCAAATATAAGAGTGGTGGGTATTCTCTGAGAAAGATACTGGTGGATGCAACTTATGGTAAGTTATTAAATAAAAAGCAATTCCAGGCAGATGCATGACATACTGAGTATAACCCATATGTCGTCCAAATATTTATCATCCCAATATGTTGTTTGTTTGTTTTTTTTTTAGACTAAGTGAATGACTGCCTGTCAGAGGTGATGAAACTGACTGCCATTCAAAATAAGTCCAGAACTGGTGATGTGTGTGTCAACCCGCAATTCCTGACAGCAGCAGTGAACAGGCCGGACAAGTCAACTGTTATTGCCGAGCACCAGACTAGATTCCTCAGGAAATAAAAATACTACATTCCCTGTATTCAGTTGTCCTCATTTGTTTATTTTTATTACAGTATTTTGTTATGATAGACACCCTGTCCACATTAACCACTCTAAAACCAGTCCAAATCATAGTTCTGGAACATTTCTCTGTGAAACACGAAACCCTTTTGAATACAGCTGACTCCTCTTCTCCTGGTGGTGGAAAATGTGCCCTGATACAAGACATGGTGCATGCTGGGAGCACAACACGGTTGTCCTGACCAAGAAACTTCCAGCACCAGCGCACCAATTGTCTGTAGGCAATGTGCCTATACTTGGCATCCTGTGGCCCATCAAATGCCTTGCCTTTGTACTGCTGCTTGTAGGTCATCCATGCCACCTGTAATCCATATGGGTCTAGGCACACAGCATTGAGTCCAGGATGGTCGGTGATGCAGTCCAGCACCTGATTGAAGTGTTCCTCACCTTGTCGACGTACAGTCACTACTTCTTGAATTTCATGGCAGCAAACACATTCAACTGCTGTAGGCATTTGCTGGCATTTACCACAAGCACACCTGAAATAAAAAAAAGTAAAATACTGAGCGATGACACCATGAGCATACATTTTATTGAACAAGTGTATTCCTCACAGTTGTCACTGGGTGGTACCACCGCACTACGGTTCACTTACATTACGGAATGTCCTGTCATACTTATTTTTCCATACTTATTTATCATGTCCTTGTTTATGATGATACTAATGCAGCGTGTTATACCGGAGACAAATTCCTTGTGTCTTCTACATACTTGGCCAATAAAGACGATTCTGATTCTATACCCATCAATCAATAATTCTGTTGTTTATGAAAACATTTGATTCAAAATATACAAGTATATGGATGGAATACTGTACAAAAGTTAAATAAAGTCATTAAAAAAATCTCTCACGTACAAGTCAAAAAATAATTTGCTAAAAAGAATACTCAAGTACCAAGTAGGCTAACTGCTTGAACATGAAGTCTGATTATTTTTTTTTCAACAAATGTCATCAGATACAAAAACATAAAATTATGTGCACATGCCTGCATCTTCAAATGATAAAAATAATACCAGCCTATATTTTACCAATCTTGTAATCTCGATGGGTCTTGTCTCCATTCCATGTCTGGTCGTCTGGGCACATTGTTTGCATCCTGATTAGCGTCTGGCTCGTACATGTAAGGTCCAACATGTAAAATTCCAAACTCCTCTTCTTCCTCCAACTCTTCAAAAACTTATATGCTCACTTGCGCTCGATCGATCCCTTGTATTGCTGTTTGAATCATTGTTTGAAATGCTTTGCATTTCGGCCGTATGGAGACCTGCCATCACTCTCCTTTATGTGACGTATCACTTCCGGGTTCCGCCCCTTTCAGGCTGGAACTTCGGAAAATCGATTATTTTGTCAAATATACAACATATAAATTATTTTTTCATGCTTTATTTGGTGGACAATGTTTAAGTACTTTCATTGTGACCCTATTTGGCATTTCATGAAATTACTTCACACTTGGCCTTTAACTCAGGAGAACAAAACATAATACACTTCGACCCCCCTCCCCTCTCATAAAAAATAAAAATGAACAAAAGGTTTTGTGCTCTTTTTTGTGATGATCATCTAGATCACGGGTGTCAAACTCGAAGCCGGCACGTCATTTTATGTGGCCCACAAAAGCAAATCACGCTGAAATGTCAAATTTTCATGTACAGTATAACAAATAATGTCGAGATTTTGTAATAATTTTGTCACTTGGTTAACACTCACTCAAACAATAATTGAACAAACTATTATAGTTAATTTGACTGATTTCAAAACTGGTGGTTCATCAATTTGTTGTTATTAATACATTATTTTATCATTGTAGAGGGAAGATGCAACCCCAAAGCGGCCCGCAATGAAAATGACTTTGACACCCCTCGTCGAGATCTATTAGCAAAATACAGGTTATTATTCAAAAATACATCCCCTTTCTCATGTGCTAAAGGAGAACACCAGAAAAAGATCAGTGCAGTTGTCCGTATGTGAGTGTAACAGGAAATGGGGACACCAATCGTCGATATTCTAGCATGTCGACAGAAATGCACCCTAAATGAGGTTGGTGTCTTGAGTTTCTTGCACGTAATCAGCCAAATTAATTAATGGTTAATACAACCAAATATTATGATTACACACATATATCTTTTTTTTTTTTTTTACAAATTATATACATGTAATTCCACAAATTATGTAACCAATTTAGCTTAGTATCATTTAACTAAATCTATGCATAGTTTCCAGGGCCTGCGTTTTTCATCCATGCATTTCTTCAATTGAATTTTAACCGTAATCCATGACGGAAAAATAATTTTGGGCAAAACGGGTTCACTGTCATTGCTGACATAAACTCCATGTTGCAATGTAATCCCCTTTTATCTTTGTTCATTGATTGGAATTTACTGCTGCATGTGAAATAGAATTCAGTTTGCAAAATGTTATCCCATCGCTTACAGTCAGCAATTTCCCCCCTCCAAAATATTTAGAAGCCACATTTTTTGTTGTTTTGTCATCAGCGCTTGTTGTGTGCACCGTGCACTTTCGTATCCCATTTGTCTTTCAGATTTGTGATTATTTTTCTTTTCTTCAGCCAATTCCTGACAATCATATTGGCCACTACGCTGGCCAGAAAACTTCAAAAACAGGTTCAAAATTAAAATGCAAAATAACTACAGAAATCAGATTTAAGCCAATAAATTGATGAGATGTCGTAATGTAATGGAGCATCGATTTTGAGTAGGAGAAAAAATGATGTATACATATGCTATCGTGTGTGCTCAAATAGTCTGTGCGCAAACAGAAAGTTGTACAAATACACTTAAATAGCACGCATAAGGGCAAAGGTTTTGCCTGTCAGACGAAGACGCACTTAAGAAATGATCCATTACTATTTTAATATTACACAAATTAAAGCACTTAAAGAATGAGGTAAATTTGTTCTACTTTTTCTTACTTCCTTTCAAATCACTACAATCTGTTTATATGTCAAACGAACAAACAAACACACAAACAAACACCAGGAAGTGGTAATAATGTAACTGGGTTAAATCCCGTGCATCTTTCAGTGTTAAATGGGAACGAGAATACAATATTCGAGATTAATGTCTAGTACAGGGGTCGGCAACCAAAAATGTTGAGCCATATCGGACAAACCCCCCCCCAAAAAACAAATGTCTGGAGCTGCAAAAAAATAAAAGCCTTCTAGAAAACTTACAATGAAGGAAACACATGCTGTATGTATGTAGGAGACTGGAATGTCTCAGATTTGTTTCCGTTATTCATTCCTTTATTGTGTGTTCAGAAACGCCCCCATAGAATTTATTTTGTGATTTCCTCGCTTGATTTTCTGTTTTGGTGCACCATTTTCGCTTTTCTTAGTGTCATTGAAGTCATCATGAATTTCCATTTTTCGGAGGCTGTCTTTGAACGCCTCTCGAGTCGAACGAGAGGAGAGAAGGCACAGAGTCGGACGCAGACGTCTGTGTTTGTCGAGACTGTTAAAAGCATCAATAAAGTGTACGTTTTAAAAAACAACAACACCACAGCTGGCGTACGGGCTGGTGCCCACAGAGCTGGCGCACTGCCGTCCTAGTCCCGATCTTGAAGAAGGGCAAGGACCCACAGTCGGTGGCCAGCTACCGCCCAATCGCCCTCACCTCCACCGTCGGAAAAACTCTAGAACGCATGATAGTCAACCGACTGTCGTGGTGGCTGGAAGGCCGGGGACTCTTGAGCCCCTGGCAGGCCGGCTTTCGATGGGGACGGTCGACGACGGAGCAGTGCCTGCGCCTGTCGCAATTCGTCAGTGACGGCTTCCAATCGAATTCGAGAGAGCGCACCGTGGCGACGTTTTTCGACTACAGCCAGGCGTACGACACCGTCTGGAGAAATGGCCTCCTGAAGAAGATGCACCGGCTGGGCATCCCGCTTCGAGTCATCGAGTGGTGCTCGGCCTGGCTGACGAACCGGACCGCCTGCGTGAGAATCAACGGCGCGACGGGACGCTGTCGCACCTTCCAGGAAGGACTGCCGCAAGGTTCAGTCCTCTCGCCCCTCCTGTTCGTCCTCTTCATCAACGACCTCCTTGGCCGCTTCGACGAGAAGACGTTGGTGCTCGCCTATGCTGACGACCTGGCACTGGCTTGCCGGAGTCGAGACAAGAACGCTGCTGCCACTCACCTTCAAGTTGAGGTCGACAAGGTGGCCACCTGGAGCAAGACTGCTAGACTCCGACTCAACGTGGCGAAGTGCGAGGTGACTGCCTTCACGCTGGATAGCGCGGAGGCGGGGTGGGAACCCCCCATCACTCTCGCTGGCACCCGGCTGCGCTGCAACCCGTCGCCCACCTTCCTCGGGGTGCAGCATACAAACGGCTGTCGTTTGGCAACCAGGTGCAGAAGACGTGCCTACAGATGAGACAGAGACTGAACTTGCTTCGGGTGGTTGGCGGTACCACCTGGGGCTGGCACCTGCAGGACCTCCGAACTGTATTTATCGCAACACAACGAAGTTTGGCTGAATATGCGGCTCCTGCCTGGGTGCCGTGGCTGTCGCGGACGAATCTGGAGAAGCTGGAGCGTTCCCAACTTCAAGGAGCCCGGGCCATCACACGCCATCTCCAGACCACTCCAACGGAGGCGGTCCTTCACGAGGCGGGCCTACCCCCGTTGGCGTCACGTTACCGCACGGGTGCGCTGCTGTTGGCGGATCGCTGGCTCAGCCTGGCCCCTGACGATCCCCGTAGGGCCTTGCTGCTGAGCCCGGTACGACAGCGCCTGCGCCGGTCCGACTGGCGCGTCGAGGTCACACCGGCCCTTTCCCGACTGGGGCTTCTGGTCGAGCATGAGACAGGTGCTCTCAGGCCTGCCCCCCCTCCCTGGGACCGCGCCCCGCCACCATTGGTGGCCATATCTGCTGTGGCGAAAACGGATCCCACGGACAAACAGCGTGCCGGTGCCCTGGGTGCCATCGCCGCTGTTGGAGAAACGGACCTGGAGGTCTATACCGACGGGTCCACGCGAGGAGGAGTCGAGGACAGTGGTGCCGGATTGGTGGTACTGCGCGGCGATGCAGTCATCCACCGATGGCACGCGGCAACCGGTCGCCGGAGCAGTTCCTTCCAGGCTAAACTGGCGGCCATGGCGGAGGCCGTCATCTGGCTCGACACCAACCGACACGAGTGGCTCTCGGCCAAGGTGATCTGCGACAGCCGGTCCCTGGTTGACGCCCTCGCGAATCCTGCCGCGGCTGAGGATTCTATCCTCAGGCTAAGAGAGGGGTTTGCAGCCCTCGGCCAGCACGGTCCACCTTCTCTGGGTCCCGGGCCACTGCAATCTCCCCGGCAACGACCTCGCGGACGATGAGGCCAAGCTGGGTTCCAAGATGCAGCAGCCCGACGCCTGCCCGGATACTTCCACCAGAGCCGCGGTCATCCGGCGCGATTGCCGCCCCCCAGGGCTCTCGCATCCCCGATTGCGCGCCGTCCACACGGCGCCTCTCCGACTTGACGAGGAGTCGGCCCTTCTGAAGGAGGATCGGACGAACCTCATCCGCTTCCGCAGCGGCCACCACCCCCTACTCCGCCACTGACTACATCGGACCGGCAGGGCAGAGGACGCGACCTGTCGGCTGTGCGCGGAGGAGGACGAGACGTCTGAGCACGAGACGTCTGAGCAACTCTGGCTCCGGTGCCCGGCATTCTTGGCCCACCGCCAGCACCACGGACTCGGCCAGACCCTCGATGAACTTGCGCGTCTCCCACGGGCATCGCTGGCGCTTCTGCGGATCATCCTCAGGCGCTTGCGGTGATGCAACAACAACAACAACAACAACACCACAGCTCTTCTTTTTTCGGAGCTGCAACATGTATCTATATCTATCTGAGCTATATTAGCCTACTATCAAAATGACTAAGTTTGCCACAACTACACGATGAGCCTTCACTTCATGATTTTGTTTTTTTTTTCCGTGCAGCGAATTCTGTAGAGCAGGGGTGCCCAACCTTTTATGACCAAAGATCTACTTTTCGTTCAACTAACTTACCGTGATCGACCCAGGCATACACAACACACGGACGCATGCCTACCTACTGTCGTCAAGATCTGGCGCGGAGGCAGGGGATGCACTTTTTCAGCGTTTTTGACGATCATAGCTCACGTGTACCATTTTCAAAATGCTTTTCACGGTCCTCCAGATCCTCTTTGCCAGTACACTCGGTGAATTGTACATGAATCGCCGTTTTTTTTAACATTTTTGTTGTTGTTTGCAACAGCCACCTCAGGTGGTTGCAACCGTCCCTTCTTATAGAAATGAGTGTCGCAGGCTATGACGCAAATCTTCGTTGACAGAAACGTTGAAATGTAATATTTATTCTACACATTTTTACAGCATTGGGAAACGTTAGGAATGTTTGTGTCGTGTTTTTACTCCACCAGAAACCATATTTAAAACCCCCCAAAAATATTTTCCCTCCCACACCTTTTTCCATTTTCAAACATTTATTATTTATTTATTTATATTAATAGAGATCCAGGGAGCCACTAGATGGCGCTAAGGAGCCACATACAGCTCTGGAGCCATTGCCGACCCCTGACCCAAAGGTAACAATGCTGACTTCTCCCCTGAACAGGGTGACAATCTCTCCGATTGAGGTTATTTCCAACCGTCTAACACCACCAAAGTGGCGGGTAGTTCTTGGATCTCAGACGGTTGCCACACAAAATTCCCTCTTCGGATGAGGTAGCGAACATCCACTCACACAATTACACAGTCACTCTTAAATCATGTTTTATTTGAGTATACCTAACATCGATATTGTTCTACATAAATGCAGAGTTTAAGTACGTACAGGACACCGCCGCCCAGTTTTAAAGAATCGACTCTGTCTATCTACCTGATAGGGACTAGTATGGCTCGGGGCTTGAAACAGCTTTGGGGCTTGAAACATCTTTAAAGACCACTCGGTATGACCTTGGTGCTTGAAACAGCTTTAAAGACCACTCGGTATGACCCGGCGCGCAAACACTCATTCACCCTTTGAAGAGTTCCTTACCTACCAAGAGTAGTCCTCTCTCCTCCGGCTTCGCGTCAACCCTCAGCCCCCAGACGAGGAGCCGAAACCCAGTCCCGAAAAGGGTGTTTCAGCTGTGGCCACGGTATTCCTGGCCGTCGACTCATCTTCTGGAGGCATCGGGTATATTGCGAT
This sequence comes from Hippocampus abdominalis, assembly GCA_018466805.1. Lineage (NCBI taxonomy): Eukaryota > Metazoa > Chordata > Actinopteri > Syngnathiformes > Syngnathidae > Hippocampus > Hippocampus abdominalis. The sequence continues at coordinate 11,304,389 of CM031704.1, read as the reverse complement.
CCCCGACGAGCCCCCAAAAATGTCAGGTCCATCAATTTGACATATAGAAATAAAACACAAGGAGGAGACAGGAGACTCAATTCTGGTACCAGGGGAAAACGAGGAGAAGAGTTAGGTTTCAGTTCTCTGCACGTCACCCAAGGATCTCCCCCCTCACCCCCTCATTTATTGGGAATCTACTACATAAGAGTGTCCAACCTAAAGGGTGGGGGCAGTTGAAGACACGCTGAACTTGTTTGACTATGTGTGTGTATGTGAGTGTAAATTACATACATGTGTGCAATTGTTACAAAAACATCAAGTTGCAGCTGGCATAAATAGCGCCGTCCACGTCCAACCTTGCTCCTGTTTAGTCTTAATACTTATCATGCGTCCCTCAACTGCCACACAGTGCACTAAGCATTAAGCAATGTGAGTATACTGTATATTAATTAAAAGCATTATATCTTTATTAAAAGCATACGCGTTCTTCATTGCAAGCATGATCAATGTATCATTAATACAATGCAAATGTATCATAACTAAAAACAATCAACCTAACAAAAGGTTTCTCACCAGTGTGGGTTAATTTGTGCGTTTGTAAGTTTCCCTTCTGAGAGAATCTTTGGCCACAAACTGAGCACGAAAAAGGTTTCTCACCAGTGTGGGTTCTGATAAGGAATTTATTCCTTACTGTGATTTTATTTAGCCCCACTGTACTTGGCTCTGAAAGAAACAAAGAATGTAGAATGTTGTTGGAGGTTTTCCTGCTCACTGTGTTTACAATCACCTTTAGTGTCCCTCACCCCCACCACTTTTAGGGCCCCCCTCCATAGGACTTGTTTAACACCAAAAGAACAACTGTTGTCTCAAGTATCTGTGTTGCAACTATTAAGGGACTATGCCTTGTGTTGAGGAATTTTGCCTTACCATGAGAACTATTGATACTAGTCTCTGTAATGAACATCTGCTGGAGCACTTGGAACAAACAGGTGGTGTTTTGGTTGACTCCCCTCTTGTCCTTGGGCAACTTAACAGCCCCAAAGATCTTCCTCCCAGTACTCCCATCCTTTCACGTCCTTGAAGGCTGTCAAGTTGCCTGGGAAAGGAGCTCCAATCTCATAATGTGTGCACAGCAGATGTGGTCGGTACTTCGTCACCATGTCAAGATTGAACTGCATTGACCTTTCTTTGTCTCTGATTTTTACGTAAGGGGAAGGACTGCCTGCCCCTCATTTACATACTATGCCTATATAGACGTGTGACTGTATTTTTTCTGGGCTTCCTGATGAAATCTGAAACTCTCAGGAGCCCGAATCGATTCGTGTTGTGTTGTGATAAACTGAGAAAAAGACAACGTGGTGTTGGGTCTTCTTCCGCCTTACAGAGAAAGAAAAGGACTTGTGTCCAAGGAGGGCCGTAAAGAAACAGAATTCTCCCCTCCTCTACAAATGGCGTCACGAACAGGATTTCTCTGGAATAAGACCAACATCGGTTTCAGGACCTTCAGACTCAGGCAGTAACCAAGGAGCGCTCCACTTTAAAAAGGTAAGACACACCGGTTCCTACGGGCAAAGTGTCAAGATTCGGCTTATATCCAAATCAAACTGCTCTGAACCTGAATGTGTTGAACCAAGTATAGTGATTGGATTTTGTGTAGGTGGCAAATACCAAATTGATACTGTAATGGCTGAGTAGGACCGCCGACTGGAGATTGGGGTCTGAGTAGAGTAGGTGTGAGGTATATTCAAATTAATATACCGTCTAAAATTTGCCACTGAGTAGTAGATAACTGAATTGGCACAGTTATTGAGTCACCACGTAGGCGGTTTAAAATTAGGTAGAACCGCTGAGTCGTAGGTTTGGCCAGTAGCTGATGAGCAAAGAGCAAACTGAGTTTGTCGGCAATTAAAAAATTAGTGGTTAATTGCTGACGCAGGTCCAGATAATTTTTATTATTCTGGATGCTGTTAAAGTGTAGGATTGACGACTGGAGATCGGGGTCTGAGTAAACAGCTGTATTTTTAGGGCAAGTTAGGGACAGCTCCGTTGTTACAATTGGAGAATTACGTGACGTCACACGGTCCATAAGGGAGAATATTGGACGGTGAGTATGATAAAAACATGGTGAACTGTCAGATGGACGGAAGGCCTGAAGGCAAGAAAACGGGTAAAATGCCGTAAGGAGGTAAGTAGAAAAAAAAGGTGAATGCTTTGCGCAGAAAGAGAAAAAGGCGAATGCATTGCGCAGAGAGGTAAGTAAAGCGAAAACAAGGTTTTAAGAATAAGTTGTAAGAATAAGACAAAAGTTTGGAAATGAAGAAAAGCTGAGTGAAATTCAATTTGAGCTATATTGCATTTCATGGGCGGCTTGACCACTGCCGTCGACATTGGAAACAAGAAAAATGTATAATCAAAGTAACACAGAGAAAGTTATGATAAACGAGGCAGCGATGATGCCTCCTCCGCCGCATGGGGTGAGGAGCGCTCAACTTATGATCCCACTACAAGCGCCGAGTGGCCAATTTAACATAGACGAGAAAAAGGGGGTAACACATTCTAGCCATTTTGCTGGTCCCCACCCAAATCCATTGTGTGCCAAGCTTCCCCCTGATTTGCCCAGGGTGGTTCATAAACAATTGGTAAAATTAGAAAAATGTATGCAAATTAAACAGGATAATGATAGCATGAGTGCTTGGGATGCGACCACTTTTATAAGTAATGAGACTGAATTGGCTAGGCAAATGTTGCTGGATTTGCCTAAAATTGACTATGACATACAATTGTGGGCAATAGACTGGCTTAAGAGTAAGTATTTACCCAAAGAAATTATGGACCTTCTAGAGGGAATAGCTTCTTGCATTTTGACTAGGTTGAATGATAGAAAATCAGACGCACTGAGTTCCCGTTATCCGACTCCATTGGGTTCCCTACAACAATTGGCGTTTGAATTGTTATCTGAGGTACACCCAATTACTTATTTGGTTAATTGTATGGATGCTTGGGTGACTGCCACCGGGCAGGACCCCAATAGTCATCCATTGAATCAAGCTTTGTTCAGGCAAGCAGTGCTGGGGGGTTGTCCGTCTGATGTGCAGAAAATGATGACTAACTCTCCCACTCTCCCCACTTCAGATGACGCGAACTGGCGAACTCATTTCCTATATTATGTGCAGCATTCTCGAATGAGAGCCAAGGAAGAGACTGAGAAAACATCCAAGCTACAGAACAACTTTTTGAACTCACAAATACAAGAGGCTAAGAGAGTCTCCAGTAATGCATGCAAAAAAGAGAAACTTGGGAGATCTAATCAAATGTCTATCAGTGTCTCTCAACAGGCTCCACCACGGCTGATCACACCCCCACCGCAGCTCCAAGCCCCACCTCAACATTACGGCCTGCCCCCAAGGCAGGGCCGGGACGCATGGCTGAGGGGAGGTCCGAGACGGGAAGGTGGGCATGGACGAGGAAGTCACGGGAACCAAGCTGGCTGTTTCATTTGTGGTGATGTGAATCATTGGACATGGAAATGCCCACACCGCCGGCACCCATCTGTTCATCAATCAGGCTATGATCAACAAGCTCTGACTCCTCCTCCACGAAACTTGCAACAATGACAAGCTACGGCACCCTCACATGGACAATACCCATCTGCTCCGTGGGTACCCGAATCCTGAACAAAAGGGATCGCCGCTGGCCTCATCGAAAGACTGTCATGAACTTGAACATGCTGGACCACACTTGCTCCCAATGACTGCTGACACAAGGCTGGCTATTGCTAAAGTCAGCTGATACCCCGCCACTGAACTCTGTCTTCCAACAGTATCGGCTTTGGTTTCCTTAGATTTCCTCCATATGACCTTACCATCCGCTGATCGGTCCTTCCCACTGCACAATGCTTTTGACAGACTAGAGAACAAAATCTAATCGCATGGCCTGGTTGGTTGAAACACAAGGCAATTTATTCAATGTTCCCTATTCCTAAATTGTCATAGGTTCAGAGGAGGGTATGGCAGCCGGAGTGGACTTGTCAGAGGATCTCAACTCATCGACTGGTATCGTATGCCTGACATAGTTGCACCGCACATATGGTTTTTGCCGTCTACTCAAATATACAAACATTGTCATTCGTACACATTTTTTCTGTAATTGATTTAGCAAATGTTTTTTTTCCATTTACCACTTTCAGAATCATATTGGGAAATTTCTCATTCTCCACCTTTGAGCGATATTTCGCTACACTCGTTTACCGCACGTATTCAATTTTGTCTTCGGGAATTTTTTTTTAAGTGCGAAAACAGCTACTTCTACTTTTTCCAACCTCCAGATGGCGTTGTACTATGGCAATGTTCTTCCCGGTGCAACATCAGGGATTTCTTGTTTGGACTACCACTAGGTGGCTCCTTTTGGATTGGCTACAACTTTATTGTCAAATGTCCTCTATGTGCAACATACAGCACAGATGAAATTTCTTCCCTCTCATTGACGTTTGGCTTTTTGCGGTTTCAAACTATTGCATGGGAAAATTACAATGCGCACTGTAATTAAATTTTGGGGAAGATTGGACACATCAGAAGGTACAGCGATGCCGGCTTCTCTTGTGCAGCCTGATCTAGCTGGTTCATTTGGATGTTTCCGAAAAAGAAGACTCTTTCCGTAGTTCTTTTTCAGAAAAGAGAGGGGAACGTGAATGAAAGGAACGTGAACGACAGGGAAGTGAAAGACAAATTTTGACATACGTCAGCATGCAATTGGACCCAATCGAACAAAAACATTCAGCATGTGTCAGATATGCGGCAGCATTAGGCAAATGTTTGCAAAAAGTGGATCACATTGTGTTGAACAATCCCCTTACGGTCCTTACTTCTCACGCAGTGGCGGCATTTGTCTGTTCTAAAGATTTTACGATGTCAGCAAAACGAAGCGACAAATTGGACAGAATTTTACACAGACCAAATCTGACATACAAATCAGAAGGAATCAATGCGGCAGATGGAATGGTTGAAGGCACACCCCATTGTTGTGCTGACCTTTCCCTGGACGAAGAAAAGCTCAGAGATGGCTTGTATGCCACACCAATATCAGAACCAGATTATAGCGTGTTCACAGATGGCTGCTGCTTTAGACATCCAAAAGAAGGGCTGATTTCAGCTTATTCAGTAATAATCGATGATGGCAAGCAAACGAGACAATTTCAGATTCAAGAAACTGAAAGAATAGAAGGGAAACAGTCGGCCCAGAGAGCCGAGCTGATAGCAGTTATAAGGGCACTAGAGAGGGCGCAAGGATTAAGGGTTAACATCTACACTGATTCAGCATATGTGGTCGGGGCAATTTTTACAGAAATGCCCCTCTGGCGAAGGAATGGGTATAGAACAGCAGCCGGAACATCAATTAAACATAGTGTGGAAATCCAAAGACTCGGAGAGTCTCTGCTAAAACCAAAAGAAGTAGCCATTGTTAAATGCAGGGCACATACTGGAGGGACTTCCTATGTAGAAGTGGGAAATGACAGGGCAGATAAGGTAGCGAAAGAGACAGCGGGCTACAAGGTGAGCCAGCCAGTGATGGTAATAGAACCAGCAATGGGGAAGATGTATGATTTGGACATTAACCACCTTCTTGCAGATCAACAGAGGGCATCTCCTGAGGAGAAGAACTACTGGCTATCCACAAACAGGGTGGCCAGGGATGAGACTGGTTTGTATCGGCATAAAATTGACGGACGTCCAGTTCCGTCAGCAGATAAATTGAAGACTTTAATTCATGAGGCACACGGTCCAGCTCATTTGGCAAAAAGGAATGTGGCAGATAGGTTAAGATCCTGGTATCATCCCCGCCTTCATGATATGGTTAATGAGGAAATTTCGGGGTGCGATGTCTGTAATCGACATAATGTTAGGAAAAGTCTCAGGACGGTACCTGGGGTGTATCCGCTACCCCGGGGTCCAGGTGAGGAAGTCGTTATTGACTTCACTGACATGATAGATCGAATTAGAGGCAAACGATACCTTTTAGTGATGGTGGATGCTTACACTCGATGGCCTGAGGCTTACGCATGCGGTAAAGAGGATGCGATGGCTGTGATTAAAATTTTGGTAAACCACTACATTCCAACACATGGGTTTCCACGTGTGGTTCGATCGGATAATGGCACTCACTTCAAGAATAAACATCTCCAACAAGTCGAGCAGCTGTTGGGGCTTAAGCATGATTTGGCACGGTTTATCATCCACAATCTCAAGGTATGGTCGAACGAATGAACCGGACGCTCAAACTAAAACTTTCCAAGGTAATGGCATCGGCAAAACTGAATTGGGTCGATGCGCTGCCGATCGCGTTGCTTGCTGTGAGGTCCACCATTAATTCTGCCACAGGTTTCACACCTTTTGAGCTGGAGCATGGCCAGGAGTTCCCTGGTCCGTGGCGATCCATGGACCAGGGCACTCTTCAACAGATGATTCCCCATAAAGCATACATGGACTCATTGAGTGTTCTCGTCTCTCATTTCCAGAAGCAGTCTAAACTCCAGTGTGAGCAACCGAACGAGCCAGGCGTAAAACCGCAGACGTATCCTGAGCAGGTGTATCTGCGGGTCCATAAGCGGAAGTGGCACCAGCCGAGATGGACGGGACCCTACAAAGTGACGGAGAGGACCAGTCATGCTGTTCGCCTGGAAGGAAAGGGACCGACTTGGTACCACGTGTCGCAGTGTACATCAGCCCCCGGAGAGTGTCCGACTTCAAAGTAACGTTCAGAAGGGCAACTGGACGTGAAGCCACTACAAGGCCGCCTTGTGGCCCAGAAACCATGACATACGTTCTTCTCATCGGACTGATCGTCGTGGCCTCCATACCACCACTAGTGTGGGGGTTTCGACAAGGAAAGGAAACATTTCAGCTGGCAACGAGACTGAAGAGGTGGGCGTACCACCCCAAGTACGAGTGGCACAACCTGCAAGCGACCATTCCGGAAGAAACTAATTTGTGGTATAAATATGTTCGATTCATGTCAAAAAGTTACAACAAGTCAGGTTGTTATGTGTGTTCTCTCATGCCCAAATCCGCGACCCAAATATCCCTGACTGGGAAATCTATGAATCAAAAACAGGCTAAATGTTTTGCTTCTTATGCAGGTGTAGGTTATCAACATCCCTCAATAGTATTTAATGAAAGTGTTGGGCCCTGGGCACGGGTTGGGTTAAAAGATCAAGCATGTGACAAATCCCTTTTGGTAGACTACAACTATAAGATAAAGGGAACCCCTCTCCCCCAAAAGGTCTTTATGGATGTTAAGCCCGGGAAAAGATATGAAATGTGCTATGGTAGGGAAAACGGCTCGATTGCTCTTGGAAAACTTGATGTTATGACTCAGTGCAGGGACAACAGATTCGTAATAAACGGAGGAGGCGCCCCCGTGAAGAATGGCACATATAACATACGAGGGGGATGGTGGTTATGTGGTGATGATGCTTACATGGTATTGCCTCCAGATTGGACAGGCGTTTGTACTCCTATCTTTGTTACAGACCACACCTTTTTTATAACGCACTCCAGCCAGACGTCCAGACTGAGGAGAGACGTCCCAACATTTTTGCCCCACGATTCGGTATGGGGATCAGACGTACCAGACGAGTTTAAACATTGGTCTGCGGGAGAGAAATTTGGCCTGGCTTTGTTTCCGTGGGCCGGTGTGGCTAAAAATATGCTCAGATTAGAAACAATAGACTATCGGTTTAAATCCTTTGTAAATTTCTCCATCAAAGTGGAAAAGGGCCAAAATAGAGAGTTAGAAGCAATCCGCCTCATGGTATTACAAAATCGGATGGCGTTGGATTTGCAGACTGCAGCCACCGGTGGTGTCTGTGCTCTATTTAATAAGACCTGTTGTACTTTTATCCCGGATGAGGTACACACGTCTGTTGCAGATGGTATGTCCAATTTATATGCCCTCCGGGAGGCTATGACCCGGGATGGAGCCCCTGCTCTAGGATTTTGGGATTGGCTGTTGTCGGGGGGTTGGAGTCAGGCTTTATTGAAACTTTTATTTCCGGTTGTAGTTTGTTTGATGGTAGTTTGCATTTTAAGCTCTTGTATTGTACCCTGTGTCCGCCGAATGTTGTCGTCCATGATTTTCAATCAAGCACCAGCAGTTCGCCAAATGCCACTGTTATCTCCTGGTCATGGGGGGAAGGATAGGTCGGTTGTTCCACTTCTTACCAGGGAGGATATGCAGACAATTTTGTGATCACAATATTAATTGTGTTCAAGAGAGGGATTGATAAGGAATTTATTCCTTACTGTGATTTTATTTAGCCCCACTGTACTTGGCTCTGAAAGAAACAAAGAATGTAGAATGTTGTTGGAGGTTTTCCTGCTCACTGTGTTTACAATCACCTTTAGTGTCCCTCACCCCCACCACTTTTAGGGCCCCCCTCCATAGGACTTGTTTAACACCAAAAGAACAACTGTTGTCTCAAGTATCTGTGTTGCAACTATTAAGGGACTATGCCTTGTGTTGAGGAATTTTGCCTTACCATGAGAACTATTGATACTAGTCTCTGTAATGAACATCTGCTGGAGCACTTGGAACAAACAGGTGGTGTTTTGGTTGACTCCCCTCTTGTCCTTGGGCAACTTAACAGCCCCAAAGATCTTCCTCCCAGTACTCCCATCCTTTCACGTCCTTGAAGGCTGTCAAGTTGCCTGGGAAAGGAGCTCCAATCTCATAATGTGTGCACAGCAGATGTGGTCGGTACTTCGTCACCATGTCAAGATTGAACTGCATTGACCTTTCTTTGTCTCTGATTTTTACGTAAGGGGAAGGACTGCCTGCCCCTCATTTACATACTATGCCTATATAGACGTGTGACTGTATTTTTTCTGGGCTTCCTGATGAAATCTGAAACTCTCAGGAGCCCGAATCGATTCGTGTTGTGTTGTGATAAACTGAGAAAAAGACAACGTGGTGTTGGGTCTTCTTCCGCCTTACAGAGAAAGAAAAGGACTTGTGTCCAAGGAGGGCCGTAAAGAAACAGAATTCTCCCCTCCTCTACAGTTCTTACGTGCATTTGTAAGTTTCCCTTATGAGAAAATCTTTGGCCACAAACTGAGCACGAAAAAGGTTTCTCACCAGTGTGGGTTCTTATGTGCATTTGTAAGTTTCCCTTCTGAGAGAATTTTTGGCCACAATCTGAACAGGCAAAAGGTTTATCGCCAGTGTGGGTTCTTGTGTGTAATTTTAAGGTTCCCCTATGAAATAATTTTTGGCCACAAACTGAACACGAAAAAGGTTTCTCACCAGTGTGGATTCTTATGTGGTTTTGTAAGTCTCCCTTCCGAGAAAATCTTTGGCCACAAACTGAGCACAAAAAAGGTCTCTCACCAGTGTGGGTTCTTACGTGCCTTTTTAAGTTACCGTTCCGAGAGAATTTCCGGCCGCAGTCGGAATAGGTGAACGGTTTCTCAACATTATCATCAGCAGTTGACGATGTGTTGTCTCTATCTGAGAGTGGAGCTAAGAGGCTATCTGCTTTTGGTTGTCCACAGTGGTTTCCAATACCTTGTGTTGTCATGTGTTGACATGAGCTGCTGCTTGGAGGCTGCGCCTCTCTGTCCGCCTCATTTATACTCTTCAGAGGGACACCAGTCGATGGCAACTTCCAGATCTCCTTCTTCTCCTTCTCCTCTTCTTTGACGTCGGGAGGCTCATCCACCTCCACTTTCGTGCAAGGGTGCTCTAGCTCCTCCTCTTTCTTAATGTAAGGGTCCTGCTGCTCTTCTTCCTCTTTCAAGTGGGGTACCTTGTTGTTCTCCTCTTCCTCTTTCATGTGAGAAGTCTCTGCATCCAACCGCTCAGGGCAAGCATCTTCGCTGATGTCTGAAAGACACGAGAAGGAAAACACACATGGAATTATGGTTGATAATTCCAATGAAGGTTACAAGGAGAGCCAGATGAGTTCAAATTACTACTTGCTAAGTGACATTAGCAAAATAATTTACTGGTGGTGGATTTTTATTTTTATCCCTAGTTGTGATTTTTTTAAATGAATTATTTTTGTTTTATCCATGGTTATTTTCGGAAAGACTCGTACAGAGTCTGACATTGCACATTTTTGAGCGGTGGAAAATTCAAAAGCGGTCCTGGCCTCGAATATTCATGATATGAGGCACTATGTTTTTGTACTTAGTTCATATTTAGTGACTTCATGCTGTATTTTTAAGACCCTTTAAGAAATTATTAGTCCAACTGTATTCTTGGGTTTGATAGTGTGCTACCCACTAAAATCAAAGCTTCAAAGATGAATACAAAGGCTTCAAAGAATCCAGTAAATATTCTCTAGTACGGACTCATGTTTGCGCTGTCCAATCTCTCCTTAGAACAGAATTTGCTTATTTGGGAAATGAGCATGGTACATGCCTTTATGAACCTGCAATTATGTTGACAAAATGCACACAAGCAATAACATGCAAAAATATACTGTCCAAAAACTGTTTGTATAACAAAAACTGCAGTACAGTATAGAGTACAGGTGTAGAGTATGAAAAAAATCACAACACAGGACAGCATGTACAGTATTTTAATGTAGATTTTTTTTCCGCCTTGGGAAAAAATGAGTCTATTTTGGGTTGTTTTGTTTTGTTGGGTTGTTGTTCTTCGTTTCAATGCCATGATCTACAGGATGTAAGTGAATAAAGTTAAAATCTTTCGCAATTACAGTAAAATGCACGGCAATAAAAAGTCACTTACACGTCGTCGTTTCGGCTCCGATGATAGAAAACGGCGAAGTGAACATGTGTCTTCCGTTGCATCGGGTGGGCGCTGCGTGTATTTAAACTCCCGCGGCCTTCCGTCTCCATCCGGGTTACGTAGAGTGGAACTTCTGCATAAGTAAGTTCCGGTAAAATGTAATATCGTAGTCAAAATGTAAATGCATAGGTTTTTATTCCGTGTGAAGGAAATTCCTTTTCATAGAATTCCGGAGATGGGAATATTTACTGTCGTTCTATGACACAATTTTCAAGTCTGCGAGAAAAAAAGTAACAAGTACATTTGTTGCAACACAGAGTCGAGTGTTAATAACGCTGGAAATTTTGAATGTATCTGAAAAGCTCCGAATGTATAAAAAAAGGCTCCAAAGTCATGAAAATTCGAGCCTTGCTTCCAGCTGCAGAACGGTGTGAGTGTGTCCAATGAGACCGACATTTACCGGTCAACAAAATACTGTATGTTTGTTCGTACATGATTGGCTGAAAAACGTGTGCCGGAAAGCTCCTGTGTTGAAGAAACTGTTGATTTTCCTACAAATGTCTGTTGTGTGGATCTCCACAAGGCGCAGAAATCTTTTAATATATGGACATCAATGTCTTTGAAGACTTGTATTTTGAAACTGGCCCTTGCAGTATGTGCAAGTATGAAAATTCGTGGCAGCTGGCTTGGCCACTCGAGACAGAAAATACAGCTTTGTGCTGTATAGTTAATAATAACATGAAGAAAAGTAATTTGTGGATTTATAGCGTAAGAACTCGAAGAGACCACCTCCACTTTCGTGCAAGGGTGCTCGAGCTCCTCCTCTTTCTTAAGGTAAGGGGCCTGCTGCTCTTCTTCCTCTTTCAAGTGGGGTACCTCGTTGTTCTCCTGTTCCTCCTTAATGTGAGAGGGCTCTGCATCCAGCCGCTCAGGACAAGCATCTTCATTGATGTCTGAAAGACACGAGAAGACAAACACACATGGAATTATGGTTAATAATTACAATGAAGGTTACAAGGAGAGCCAGATGAGTTCAGAATGCTACTTACAAACTGACATGAGCAGAATCACATATTGGTGGTGGATTTTTATTTTTATCCCTGGTGGTGATTTCTTTTTTTAATCCATGATTAATTATATGCGGAAAGACTTGCACAGATTCGGACATTGCACATTTTGAGTGGTAGATCAGTCAAAAACGGGACTGACTTCAATATTCATGATATACAGCATTACGTTATCGTGCTTTTAATGTATCTGATAATCAGAATCAGAATCATCTTTTTTGGCCAGGTATGGAGAACACACAAGGAATTTTTCTTCAATAGTACAGGCTACACTACTATTATCATCAACATGGACATGACAAATAAGTCTCTGAATGTATAAAATAAGGCTCCAAAGTCATGAAAAAACCAATCGTGCTTCCAGTTGCAGAAGGATGTGAGCGTGTCCAAGGAGGCAGACATGTATCGGTCAACGAAATATTCTTTTCATACAGTATAAATTTAAAAACCTGTGCCGGACATCTCCTGTGTTGAATAAACTGTTGATTTTGCTATAAATGTCTGTTCTGTGGATCTCCACAAGGCGCAGAAATCTTTTAATACTGTATGTGGACATCCATGTCTTTGAAGGCTTTTATTTTGAAACTGGCCATTGCAGTATGTGCAAGTGTGAAAAATCGTGGCAGCTGGCTTGGCCACTCTTGACAGAAAATACAGCTTTGTGCTGTATCGTTAATAATGGCATGACAAAAAGCAATTCGTGGATTTATAGCGTAAGAACTAGAAGAGACCAAACCTGCTCTGCGTGAGGCAAATCGAGACTTCTTGAAAACAGCATCGCTCTCCTCTTTTGCCCCACAAAGTTGCTCCTCGTTCTCTGCTGGTCTTCCTGGGTGCATTTTTCAAGAAAACCACCACAGTTTCCGTTCACAATTGATCTCTGCTTCGAGACGAAGCGGCTAGCAAGCAAGGCTAAATCAGCTAAGCTAGGCCCAGAAACTTGAAATAATGATGTTACAGTCCAAAAAAGAAAATTTGGTCGTTCTGCGTCGAGGCTAGAGTGATATAATTCTAGAAGAACATTTTGGTTCGTCTTCTTTGTGATTTTCTTTTTCACAAATAATCCGCGTAATAGTTCAGTGTACGCAGTACAGTTGCAGCATTCGAACAAGGATTGTACGGCAAATCTCTTCGGACAAAATAATGGCAACACGAGCATCGACTCGTCAGGAGATTATGACCAAAAATGAATTAAATACTTTGCGTTTACGTTCAAATCTTACGGTTTATTGTTATATTTTCAATCGGCTGCGTCGCAATTTATTCATTCCAGGTACTGTATTTACTGCGGTCAAGCCAGCCTCCACTCGTCAAAAACGGGCACTTTCGTAAAAGTGTCATACAAATTTAATACTGTATATATATTTTTTCACGTTCACTGCATCAAATCTTTTCAACAACTTCAGACCTAACCATAGACATAAAGTTTTTCATTATTTCTTTATTTTTTTTAGATGTTATGCCTTTTTTGTCAGAAAAACCCACGATTTTTTTAAAATGAGAAAAACTTTATTTAGAAAATATGTATTTAATATTTTTTTTCAAAAATAAAGTGCAAAGTGGAATACAGTCAAACCTCGGTTTTGGGACGTCTCGGTTCTCGTACAATTCGGTTTTCGAACTAAAATTTCGAGTTTTTTATGCCTCGGAATCCGAACAAATTTCGGTTCTCGAACTAACTGAGCGCACTTGAATGCGTCACTTTACTCCTCTCGGCTTCGCTAGCTCGTGTAGCAACGCTACCTCGTATAGCTTCGCGAGGCAGCGAAGCCGAGAGGAGGTAGCAAAGCCGAGAGGAGTGAAGTGACGCTCCCTCCTGTCGCCGCGCTCCCTCATGTCGCGTAGCGACACAGGAAGCGACCATTGTGAGCAGACGTTTTTGTACTGTTCAATAAAAAAAAGCAGACGTGTTTGGTGAGACGCTTCTGTTAGCGCGAGTGAAATCCCCCTCTTTTCATAATGGTTTGCCCTGGCAGCACGGGGTGAGGGGGTGGGGGGGGACTTTCTTTTTTTTCACGGCCGGAATTTTTCAATGCAGCCGCACATAATGAACACTCTGGTGTCCGGTGTCTCATTATTATGCAATAATCGTACAGAAACAGCTTGTGAGCAGACGAGTTTGTATTGTTCGATTAAGAGTTTTCTTTTTTTAAAAGCAGACGTGTTTGGTGAGAACTACGTAATATTGGACTGTTATTTTTGCATCGTGTATCAGCCCCTAATCATGGCACCAAAGAAAGCAAGTGGAAGAGGTGAACCTGGCGAAGAAAAGAGGAAAATAGTGTGCAAAACTATAGAATTTAAGAAAGATTTAATCGCAAAATATGAGTTAGGTGTGTGCGTGTGTGTGTTGGCGAAGGAGTTCGGGATGCCGAAATGCCCCGCCTACTGCCTGCTGACAGCTGGGAGAGGCGCACGCCCCACGACAGATAGAGAGAGAGATGTTCCTTCAATTTTTATGTTACTATGTTAATGTTAAAATTGGTAATCTCCCATTACATTTGTACAGTTTATGGTGTGAAATTGTAAAAATAAGTGGTTTAAAAAAGTTGTTTTTTTTACTTGGAACGGATTAAAACATTTTACATTGATTTCAATGGGAAAAATGGTTTCGGTTTCCGAACAGACTTCTGGAACGCATTAAGTTCGAAAACCGAGGTTTGACTGTATTTGGGATGAGGTGTTGTGACGCCCCTCGGGCGAAGCACGATTCAGCAGTCAATAATCCACGGCTCTATGCTGTGTGCGCGCAAGCACGAGCACGCACACACGTTCAACCAATCAGCGCTGACGCAAAGGACGTTACAGATCAAAGATCTTTGATCAAGGACAACAGCTAATATAGCCTAGCCATAACAACAGCTAAACTAGTACAGTAGTTGAGATGACACGAAACTCAAGGTCGGACCGACACGCTCTCCATTAATCTGTATGTTTCTCTTTTCTTTTTTTCTTTTTCTGTAAAAATACATATATTTTTCTACTACAATAGAAGTCTCGTCCACTGAGTCTTTTTTCCCACCGGGGTTTAGCCAGTGTGATTATAAAGAGACCAAAATCTCTTTAGAGGTTATTACAGCCTTGATGAGGTCAATATTTGATAACAAAATTGATTTTAATGCATTTTTATTTTCTAAGCAGCGCAGGCTTTTTTTCCCAAAAACTTACACCTGTTCGGTTAAGGCACCTTCATAAGTGTCATAATAATTAAATATATTCATATTATTTTTCATTTTCAGTGCGTCAAATCTTTTCAACAATTTCAGACCTAACCGTTTTTCATTATTTCAGGACAAAATCCGACGGGTTTTGCAGCAGGGCCCAGAGTCAGACCAACATCAACTGAGGGTTGCACAGGTCAAGCGGCTTTCAGTCACGGAGGAGATTTGGGGGCCTCACGCTCACGACCGGAGCGTCACCAAAATGAGGTCGGACCAAATTAAGACAAAAAGAAAAAGTTCATTTTCCAGCTGACTGTCTCAAGTGGTGAAACATGTGGTGTTATGTGTCGTCAACTTCAGTTTTCGGCCCTCTGCCATGACCTCCAATTTATTCACCGGGCTTCCTCCCAGGACCATCGCACATGCCGTCCGCTTGGAGTTGCACCCATCTGAGCAGCAGCAGCCAGCCGCCTACACTTACACCGTCCCGGCCTTTCCTCACGTCAGTTTCCAATCCCACTTGCCTCGCTCTTTCAGCTGCACTTGGCCCGGACAAACGGAAGCGAGCCAGAGCGTGACGTTATCTGCCAGCTCATTGGAACTGTTCGTCAAGAACTTTGTGCAATGCACGCCGGACATCACTTTGGGGGGGCCCAAAGAAACGTACCACATCCATTGTTTCCGAGCCGGCAGCTACCAGTGCACGGCCACTGGCCTCGTCTTCGTCGTGGACGGACAAGGGGACGTGCGTTACAGTGTAGTCTCCTGGGACTGGGACCTCCTAGCCTCCCACTGTAAGAAGCCCGCAGGTATGCAAAGAAACTTATTTCACAGCCTTCATGTCTATGTACTATTACGAACTTTGGCCTCACCAGTGCAACGATTCAGCACACTCGTAGACCCTGTGGACTCAAGTGGCTCGATGGAAAGCTTTTTCAGCATTTATTCCATAACCTTGATTAGCAAGCTACTAGTGCATGACACGTTACTAGTGCAGCAGTCGTTTACGAGTAGAGTTAAATGACATATCAGTAGGCCAAAAGCGCCACCGGTAGTGAGGAGAAAAAAATACTGTATTTTCCACGCAAAAAGGCCCACTGGATTATGAGGCGCACCTTCAAAGAATTGCCTATTTTGTAATTTTTTTTCATATATTGGGCGCACCGCGTTATAAGACGCAATCTACAAGGCCTCCAATAGAGGGAGCTACGCTCAAGGAAATGCCAACAGAACGATCAGCTGTCAGTAAAACGTATTTAATCAAGCAGCGACACGTTCACTTAAGCAACAGCAAGTTATAACATTGACTCGTTAACATTGAACTCTCTTGCCGCTGCTCTATTTCCGTGTTCAACTGCATAACCGATCGCCTTAAGTTTGAACTCTGCGTTGTAAGCATGTCTCCAGCAAGGAGCCATTTTGGGGTCGACATATTACCGCAATTACCATAGACAAGGCGCATCGGCTTTTAAGGCACGCTGTGAGCTTTTAAGAAAATGGAAGGCTTTTAGGTGCACGTTTTAGTGCGGAAAATACAGTATGTTCATGGTAAGACACAGTTATTCTACCAGTGCACTGACTTGGTTTACTAGTGAGGACAAAGGGCCCTCCTAGCACATGGATCTTAAAATAGAAGTGAAGTTGCTCTCACGGATTTCCATATGCAGGCCCGCTCTTTGACATTGAGTGCGAGGGTCTGACAGTGCAGCAAATTCACTTTCCGCACTGCGAGATCCTGTCAGCGGCCGAGTTGGGCCGCCCCTTGTGGGTGGGCCATATGAGGCACGAGGGCCTGGAGCTGATCAGCCCCGACGAGACCACCCCGACCCATGTCGTCGCCAACATCTCGGGCTGCTCCTCTTTCGGGCTGATGAGAGATGAGGACAGGCCTCTCGTGCCCATCCGAGCTCTGGTGGCCGCCTTCCTCGATCCTGGGGTGCCGTCTCTTTAAGTGTTTTTACTCCCGGAGAACGTGGTGCTGGATCAAATGCGACAGCACAGGGTGAGAAATAACGGCAATGAGAGGTTCATCGAGACTATCTCTGATTGCGAGCTGGTCCCGCAGCGGCAGTACATGCTGAGCAGCAGGACGGTATCAGACTCGATCTTCATTCAACCGGACAGGGCGACGTTTTACCCAGTGTCTCACAACTACAATCCTGCGTTCCAAATATTTGGATTTGGCAGCTTGGGGTCAATCCATCTGACACTGAGGGAACATAATGGCACGGGCTCCGTCTGGGGATTCTTGGTTCCTTTAGTGCCAGCGGCACGGAGGCAGCGTGGATCCCTTGTTGGAGATCTCAGAAACGTTAGGTCCGAGTTCATCCGGCGGGTATCGATGGCCATATTAGATATGCTGGTGAGCCGCCTGTTTCAAGCCTGTGTTCTCAGCGAGGCTGACGAAGCGGCGCTGAACAATGAAACGATAAGAATCTGCAAGGCGTGTCTCCTCATCAGTACAATCATCCAGAAAGGTGAACCCGCTTGCGAGATGATGGTTATGTTTCTTTGTGAGGATGACCCATACAACGCGGATAATCTTGGTTTGGCGTGAACATCGACGTCGCAAGAGGCCACCTAGAATGGAGCCTGGTTCCCCAGGAGACAGACTGAAGATTAATAGAGAGACCACGGGTGGGCATCCTTGGTCCTCAAGGACCCCGATCTAGCATGTTATAATTGCGCACACACTTATTTTCTGTTTAATTACTCCAAATAGTTACTTGAGTGTTTTCACAAACAAACTATATGAAGCAAATCATGATAATTTTTTTTTAACAGGTACAACAGTGTTTTTAGTAACTGTGTCATTTCAGTTCATCTATCAATGTGTTTGATCAACAACCAATCTGCCAGAAGAATGTGACAGGTGGAATCAACATTGCTGATCACAGAAGGTTTTTTCTGTGGACTTACATGAGCTAGGAATCAATTGTACTTTTTGACCCTGTACCTCCAATTAAGAAATGTTAATTTTTTTTGTGTGTGTGTTAGAATGAAAAAAATGGAATTAAAAAAAATCTGCTCTTTTTTTTATTGCCAATTTAGAATAGAAAGAATTGTAGTTGTGTAAGCTTATGTTATATTATTAGCATTTTATGACTGAGCATCATATTATTTCATGTTAAGATGACCTAATTTGCATTCTGTTGTTTAATAATTGCTTAAACATGTTTTTATGTTGATAGATTCCGATTGGCTGAAAGAAAGCAGGAAATGATTTTCGTTGTTCATTCATTCATCATTTATCCTCACTCGGGTCGCAGGGGTGCTGGAGCCTATCCCAGCTGACTTCGGGCAGTAGGCGGGGGACACCCCGAATTGGTCGCCAGCCAATCGCATGATTTTCTTGTGTGTGTGATCATTTGAATCGGTTGTGTTGGAGGAAGGGGACATCTAAAACAGACAGCGTGGACCGGATTTGGACACACTTGAAAAATTTGGAAAAATCCAACTGGGTAATATTTGGCAGTTGCTATGTCTAGAAACACAACTGGTAAATTGAAATGAACGAATGCCTTGTGGACATATACGGCACATCCGAAGGCAGCATTGTAACAGCCAATGAGCATCTTCTGGGGGCGGGGTTGGATAAACTTGGCGACCCTTCATTTTAACCAACGTTTGCAAACAACAGTGACGTCATGAAGATGCGCGCGCCTCTCGGAGGCAAAAGCACTCGTCTATGAACAGGTCCGCTCACACACCGCTGCGTGCATTTGATAAATACCCCGAGTGTTTTCACACACAAGACTCTCAAAGCCTTCAAGAGTCATGATGCTTGTAATTGTGGTAGATGGCCATGTTCAGTCGGTTGTTTTTCATCAAGCTGCTGAAAACTGTGACTTTTGTTTCCTGAAAGCCGATGTCTTGCCTCGTCAAAGATAGGGACAAAAGTCCCAATGTAATCATGCATGGGTATGTGTGAATAAGAAGACTGGCTCCATACTGACCGCTAATTGCACATGCAACCCTGGGTAAGTAGGTGTCGTCAAATTTAAATTATGGACAATCTAATTCAATTATCAAACTAATAAATGTTGAGAGGATCATTGAGCAAATAACCATGCAGTAGTTGTTAAGTGTACCTAACATTTGTGTGTGACGAATGATCATGAGTTGAATTTTTGTGACAGTTTGATGTAACATGTAGAGTAGTTGAAGTTTAGAGAGATATAAGATTCATCACAACTTGAATATAGAGTCTACATATTGACACCTTTGTCTCAATAAAATCATAAATAATGTTCAACAGTTTTCTATTCAGTTTGAATAATTCGTCTTTTTGTTTCAGCGGAGGTTCATGTTGCAGCCATGCAGCAGCAATCATGTTTCAGGTGAACATGGCAGTGAGACTGGGCCTTTCCGCTTCAGCCTGCGCGACACGATCCTGTGCAAGGAATGACATGTCCAGAAAGAAAGTGGAACCAGTCCGTGTGTGTGATATCAACTTGAAGAAAGTTAGGAGAACATGTGCTGTATGTTACACATACGTACAGCACATTTGACAATAAAGTTGTATTCAATTCAATTCAATTCAATGTGCAAGGTCATCAAGCAGGATATCCAAAGACAGCATTTTGCTAACTCGGGGTGAGTCACATAATGAAGCAAAGATGTCTCAATAATTTGCGGAAAATAGATTGCAATAGCAATATCCTAATTCAACCAAATGTAAAAAATGATACACACATATGAAACAGGCACTTGTACTCAACATGTTAAATGTAGCATGCTGCAAAAGCTTTTATTCATAAATATATATTTGATTTCATATTTCGGGATAACCGATAAACACATGATCAATTACACCAAAAGCTGCAGTTCTCACAAGCATTTATTCACACGACTCCACAGACAGAAACACTGCTTCAGACTGTCTTCCTGAGCCAGTTACAACTTTGGATCAAGAGTCAGCATATGATCTCACACCTGAAGAACCTTCATCGAAAGTTGCTCTGACATTGCAGACATTGCTCTGTTGTGATGGAGGCAGCTGCACAATCAACGGGTACAGGTTGATCGTCTGTAAAATAAATCATATCACATCCATGTGTATAAAATTTTTACCTGTGGACTTTTTTACATCTCCCCTTTTATAATTCAACACAATTAACAATAAACAATACTAGCTTTCTATAAATCGAGTCTTTGGGGTGGTTTCACTATCCTACCCCTGCTGGTCTTGTACTGTCCCTTTGTGTCCATCTGTGTCTTTTCCTCATCTTGTCCATTTGTCCTGTCCTTGCTCTTGTCCTCTTCCTTCATACAGTCACTGCCCTGACTCTCCTGTGGTCTGGGAGGTGTCAGGTTTTGTTCTGTTGGTCTTGTAGCCTCGTTTTGTTCTGTTGGTCTTGTAGCCTTGTTTTGTTCCATTCGTCTTTCAGCCATATTTTGTTCCGCTGGTCTCAGAGCCACTCTGTTACGCCTGTACAGGGTGCCTTCCACATCCACGACATAGGATCGAGGGCCCGCCTGCTGGAGACACACACCTCTTCTCCATCTCCCGGTCCGATCTCCAGGCAATGGCTGCATTCTTATTGGTTGACCAACTTTTAGTTCTGGCAGCTCTCTAGCTGATTTGTCATACCACAGCTTGGCCGTTTGATACTTAGCCTTCAACTCCTCCGTAACACCCGTCACTATGCAGACTCTCCGAAACAGGAAGTGGCGTTTTCAGCCGACGGGCCATCAGTCTCTGAGCCGGACTGTAGTCCACGTTGTCCGAAGGGGTATTCCTCCACTGCAATACAGCCAACCAGGGATCAGAGCCAGCACCAGCAGCTTTTTTACACAGATTATTGGCTATTTTCACAGCCGATTCAGCCTTGCCATTTGATTTGGGGTGTCTCGGTGAGGACATAACATGTTCAAAGCCCCACTCCTTTGCAAATCTTCTGAATGTGTCATTCTCAAACTGTGGCCCACAGTCAGTGATTACCCGGTCAGGCTGGCCATAGCGAGCAAACTGTGATTTGCACTTTAGAACCATGGTTTCCGCTGAGAGGTCAGGAAGCTGCTCAATCTCCCAAAAATCGGAGTAATGATCCACTATTATCAGAAAGTCTCGCCCTGCTTGTCTGTATAAGTCCATGCTTAAAACGAACGGGAAGTGCATGCGACATCATTGTCTCTTGTCGTTGTTTGTGTGCATACTCATTGCACACTGAGCACTGGCCAACAAAGTCTTTAATTTCCCTCCGCATATTGGGCCAGTACAGCGTGTCTTTAGCCAGTCTGTAGCATGCCTCTCCTCCTATGTGACTGTTGTGGATGCGGTTTAGCATTTCAGTCCGTAGTGACCTCGGAATTATGACTCTTTGACTCTTGTAAAGTATTCCATTCTGTGCACTGATTTCATCTCTGACCGACCAATATTCTCTGATGGCTAAGGGTGTCTGCTCCTTGTGTTCAGGCCACCCCTCCATGACCATATCCTTCAACATTTGAAGACAGGAGTCACTCGCTGTGTGATCTTTGATTTGCGTTAAACGCTGATTAGTGACGTTCAGGTAGTCCGCTTGATTAATGTCTTGAGCCTTGTCTTGCGCCGTCTGTAGCATGCACACAGACTGCCGAAAATAGGCCTGATTGCTCGTTTTGACCGGAACTGTGGCTCTACTAAGTGTATCGCTAATATGCATGTCAGTGCGCGGTTTGTATGTTACCTTGAGGTTTTAGTTTTGCAATGCAAGAAGCATGCTCTGGAGACGCTTCGGAGCACACAGGAGAGGCTTGTTGAAGATGGCGATGAGCGGCTTGTGATCTGTCTCAGCTGATATTTCTTCTCTGCCGTAGAGGTAATGGTGGAATCGTTGACATGCAAATACGATGCTCAAACACTCCTTTTCAATTTGAGCGTAGTTTTGTTCGGTCCGTGTTAATGCACGAGATGCATAGCTAATTGGTTGGCCATTCTGGAGAAGGCTGCCTGGCATCACTGTACGGTGACAGGCTTTGTCACATCATAGTATTTCAAACGTGGTGCTGACGTCACAAGCCTTTTGATTTCCTGAACAGCTGCATCATGCTTAGGCAGCCAGTGAAACATGACATCTTTGTCGAGAAGCCTTCGCAGGGGTTCACATATTTCTGACAGGCGTGGAAGAAACTTGGCAAGGTATGTAACAAACCCAATACATCTCTGCACCGACTTCACATCCGTGGGGTGGGGCATCTCCTGAACTTCTCTGGGTCTGGCTTGAGCCCGTCGGATGACAAAATATGCCCATGAAACTTGACCTCCCTGACTTTAAACTGTAGTTTCTTTAGGCTGAGTCTCAGTTTGATCTCCCTGCATCTTTCCATCAGCGCGATTAGCTTTTCGTCGTGGTCCTTGATTGCTTCAGCGTCTGTGTCCCCGCACCCGACAATCAATATGTCGTCAGCTATTGGTTCAATTCCAGTAAGCCCTGACAATAGCTCATCTTGTTTGCGTTGATAGACCTCTCGAGAGAGCTGGTACCAGAACCCAGGCTGTGTGTGGAGGTAAGTCCGACTATATCCAGTCGGAACTTTTCTACCTCGCACACCAGCTCGGGCTCCTTCCCTGTAAGAGAGGTGACATTCCATGTCCCTCGAGCTAGCTTCTGCAGCCGAGGATCGGACCGCCAGGGTCCCCGCCTTTGGCTGCTGCCCAGCTCACACTGCACCCGACCCCTTTGGCCCCTCCCATGGGTGGTGAGCCCATGAGAAGGGGGACCCACATTGCCTCTTCGGGCTGAGCCCGGCCACCAGGCGCTCGCCAACGAGCCCCACCAGGCCTGGCTCTAGAGGGAGGCCCCGGTGACCCACGTCTGGGCAAAGCAAACTGAGTTCCAATTATTTTAGTCATCATAAGGGTTTATGAGCTGTGCTTTGTCTGGTCCCTCACCTAGGACCTGTTTGCCATGGGTGACCCTGCCAGGGGCACAAAGCCCCAGGCAACTTAGCTCTTAGGATCATTGGGACATACAAACCCCTCCACCGCGGTAAGGTGATGGCTCCTATCTCTGTGGTCGAAGTCACCGATGTGGTTTAAAAGCTGGAAAATGGAAGAATATTTTGTGGACTGATGAAAGTAAAATTGTCCTTTTTGGGTCCAGGAGCCACAGACTGTGTGTGAGACGTCCCCCAAACTCTGAATTCAAACCTCAGTACACATTGAAGAAAGTGAAGCATGGTGGTGCAAGCATCATGGTCTGGGCATGTTTCTCCTACTCTGGTGTTGGGCCCATTTATCGCATACCAGGGATCATGGATCAGTTTGTGTATGTCAAGGTACTTGAAGAGGTTATGTTGCCTTCTGCTGAAGAGGACATGCCCTTGAAATGGGTGTTTCAACAAGACAATGACCCCAAACACACCAGTAGACAAGCAAAGTCTTGGTTCCAAACCAATGAAGTTAATGTTATGGAGTGGCCAGCCCAATCCCCAGATCTCAATCCAATCGAGAATTTGTGGGGTGATAATCCAAAATTCTGTTTGTGAAGCAAAACCAAGAAATGTAAATGAATTCTGGAATGTTGTTAAGCAATCATGAAGTGAAATAACAACTGAAAGGTGCCACAAGTTTCTTGACTCTATGCCACACAGATCAAGGAATCAAGGAATCAAGGAATCAAGGTCATCTTTATTGTCAAATATGCTTACATGTGACATGCAGCATGTGAAGAAGTTATAAAAAACTGTGGTCATGCAACTAAATATTAGCATTGCTAAATCCTACCTTTTTTGGGGGGGAAATACAAAATAGTTTTGAGTTTATACAGTCAACAGCAGACACTGCTATTTTTATGAACACACCCCTTTGAACTATTTGCCCAATTGCACAGCCTTCGCAGCGTGCCTATTGTGACTGCTGGGTCTTGTTTGTTTTCTGAGAATCTACTGCACCTACTGGTAACTTGTCTGGCATGTAACAATAAAAAAAATATATAAATATTTTTTTTCCACAGATAACACCGACCATGAAGATACTATGACAGCTGCAGAAAGTTTAGTGAGCCCTCATTTACAAGTAACTTGTAAGTTGTCTAAAAAATAATGTCCACTCATTTGGTAATAACAAATCAAAAAAGCCCACAGGTAAAAATGTTATATACATGTATGTGGTATGATTTATTTTACAGACGATCAGCCTGTACCCGTTGATTGTGCAGCTGCCTCCATCACAACAGAGCAATGTCTGATCAACTTTCAATGAAAATTCTTCAGGTGTGAGATCATATGCTGACTCTTCATCCAAAGTTGTAACTGGCTCAGGAAGACAGTCTGAGGCAGTGTTTCTGTCTGTAGAGTCCTCGTGTGAATAAATGCTTGTGAGAACTGCAGCTTTTGATGTAATTGATCTCGGCAAGTTTATGTGTTCGGCGGTTATTCCTAAATATGAAATCAAATACTGTATATAATTATGAATAAAAGCATTTGAAACATGCTACAGTTAACATGTTGAGTACAAGTGCCTGTTTCATATGTGTGTATCATTATTCACATATGAAACAGGCACTTCACATTTGGTTGAATGTCCACCATAAACATGATTGCTGCTGCATGGCTGCAACATGAACCAACGCTGAAACAAAAAGATGAATAATTCAAACTGAATAGACAACCGTTGAACATTATTTGTGATTTTATTGAGACAAAAGGTGTAAATATTTAGAATCGAAATAAAAATTTTGCTTCATCTTATATCTCTTTAAACTTCAACGACTCTACATGTTACATCAACCTGTCACAAAAATTCAACTCATTATCATTCGTCACACACAAATGTTAGGTACAGTTAACAACTACTGCATAGTTATTTGCAAAATGATCCTCTAAGCATTTCTTTGACAATTGAATTAGATTGTCCATAATTCAAATTTGACGACACCGACTTACCCTGCCGTGCATGTGCAGTTAGCAGTCAGTATGGAGCCAGTCTTCTTATTCACACATACCCATGCATGATAACACTGAGACTTTTGTCCTTGTCTTTGACGAGGCAAGACGTTGGCTTTCAGTAAACAAAAGTTACAGTTTTCAGCAGCTTGATGAAAAAGAACCGACTAAACATGGCCGCATAGCACGTAATGATAAGAATCAAGACTCTTGTCGGCTTTGAGAGTCTCATGTGTAAAAACGCTACGGGTATTTATCAAATACAGGCAGCAATGCGTGAGCGGACTCTGTTCACCGACGAGTGCGTTTGCTTCGTAGTTGCGCGCGCAACCATTTGTTTGATGGTCAGAAAATGTAACCAAAAACAAATCAATACATTTCAATTTCAGATGAACTAAATTGCCCATATCAACTACGACTGTATGTAAGTTCCACACAAGCTTTTCTTGTTGGCCAAACATATATGGGTTGAAGGACCTGAATCAGTTCCTTGAACCCTTCACACCAGTGAGAGCGGGCGACAGCCAGTGAGAGCGAGCGACAGCCAGGGCGAGCGAGCGACAGCCAGGGCGAGCGAGCGACAGCCAGTGAGAGCGAGCGACAGCCAGTGAGAACGAGCGACAGCCAGCGTTCGTTTGGGGCTCCAGCGGCGGTCGACCCATTGGTCCGACATAAGCAGCTAAATCCACCCCTGAAAACCAACCGGCTGATCGGTCAGACCGGCGGCGACGACGGCGGCGGCTAAACTCACTCGATCACCGAGGCGGCGTGAGCTAGCGATAGCCTGCCGGCGTGAGCGAGCGAGAGGACTCTTCGGAGCTCCAGCGGCGGTCGACCCACGGGTCCGGCACTAGTAGCTGGACCCACCACTTGAGGCCAGCCAACCGAACAGTGAACCCGGCAGCATCGGCCGAAAAAACTTGATTCGAACACCGCGGCTGTGTTGCCCGGGGAGGCCATAGGCCCACTGCCACGTCAACAACATCCGGGTTGGCAGAAAGACCACAGCACACGTCATCAACTAGCTGACAGCCGGCTAGCAACGAAACCCGAAGGATGCCGCCTAAACGGGGACAGGATGTAAAGCAGGACGAAGAATTGATGACTCTCACGCAAGTCAATTAACTACTCCAGCAACAAAAATAACTTTTTACAGCGCTCATGCAGCAACAACAGGATCACTTCAAAGGATTTGTAAAGATGATAGTAGACTCAACAAACTCACGACTCGACAGTTTTTCCAGGGAAGTACAAGAACTGAAAACCAGTATCAATTTCACCCAAAAGGAGATCGATGACATTAAAAAAACAGCAAATGAATGAAATTGACCATTGTAAAACCATGCAAACTGAAATATATAAAGTATGTGACATTTTGCTAGCATTAACTGACAAGATGGACTACTTAGAGGGACAATCAAAAATAAATAACTTGATAACCGATGGAATTGAGGAATTACAAGGAGAAACTTGGACCGAAACAGAGCACAAAATCTTCAAGGAGCAACTGCAGTTAAAGGAGACAATCGATGTGGAAAGAAGATGGCGCTGCTCTGCAGGCGACATGGAGGAAGGCCCCTGCTGCTGCACTTTGTTTGGCTGTTTGTGGTGTGCTATGTTGTTTTGTGTGGCTCTGCACGCTGGACACAGCGTCTACTTTCTCTGCGCTTGTGTTTGTGTGTCAATTTGAGCGTTGATGCATCAAACTGGGGAAGAATGAAGTTTCTGTGTTTCGTATGGCTGGCGGTATCCGGGCTGCCAGCACAGTGTTTTGCCGGCGTGCTCTCCAGCACGGGACACCTCAAATACAGCGCGATCGAGCTCCTAAACCTACGGGTTTATGGACTTCCTCCGTCGTCGAGCGTGCTGGAAGACATTGCCGTGGAATTACAGCGGCGACCCACGCCAACGCCGAGCCGTCCTCAGAGGATCAGGAAGCGGGGCAGGAGAGGAGGCGTTCGACAGCGGGTGCGGAGAGCTGTCAAATTTCCACTCCCGCCCATCCTGCTCTGCAACCCGCGATCGCTCAAGAACAAACTGGATGAGCTGCGCACCCAAGTAGGAGCAAGCTTCGAATATCTTGAGTCTGGTTTGCTGGTGTTCACCGAGACCTGGTTTCATGCGGATGTTCCGGACAATTTCATTCAAATCGATGGGTTCACTCACATACGCACGGATCGAGATGACTCTTCCGGGAAAACGAGAGGGGGCGGTCTCTGCGTCTACCTTCGCGACAGCTGGTGTCGGAACTTCGCCATAAAAGACAGATTCTGCAACCCCGATCTGGAGCTGATGTGCATATCCCTGCAACCACACTACCTCCCGAGAGAGTTTACTCACATCTTTGTGTGTGTCGTGTATGTGCCACCAAAAGGGAATGCTGCGAAGGCAGCGAGACAGATCACGGACTGCATCCACCAGCGTTTACAAGATAAACCTGACGCCCCCATGTTTATCCTCGGGGACGTAAATCCCTGTAATCTGGATAAATCACTGCCTGGCTTTCATCAGTATGTTCGATGTGGCACGAGAAATAACAATATCCTGGATAAATGTTATGGAAATATTAAGGATGCTTACACTGCCAGAGCCCTGCCTCCCCTGGGAAACTCAGACCATAAAGCGATACACCTACTTCCCATCTACAAGTCAGCTTTTAAGTTTAGCAAGCCAGAAATCAAAATGGTGAATGTCTGGTCAAGCGACAGAGTAGAGGGGCTCAAGGGAAGCTTTCTCTGCACAGACTGGAGTGTTTTCTTCCAAGACACACATGTTAATGAGGCCGCTGAAGTAATAACAGATTATGTCTCCTTTTGCATGCACATTATCCCTCAAAAAACTGTAAAAATATATGCAAACAATAAGCCGTACATTACGAAGGAGGTTATTGAATGTATAAGGAGGAAGAAAAGAGCCCATAGGCTTGGCGACGACGGTGGGCTAAAGCTGGCCCAGAAGGATCTCAACCGGCAACTAAGAGCAGCACGGTCCAAGCACAAAGAGCGGGCAGAGCAAGCCCTGTCTAATTCCAACACAAAGAGGTTGTGGGACTCAATTCGCACCATGACAAACATGGGCACAAGGAAGAAGCCCCTGTCAGCTCTTGATGAGAACGCAAGGGCAAGGGAGCTAAATTATTTCTATATGCGCTTTGAAGTGGACACTTCGAAAGAGTGCGATGAATTGCTGTGCAATCTGCAGTATGATCCTCATAACAGGGTGTTAATCGACTCAGCTAGTATTTTTTTCAGCTAGGTTTTTAGATCACTCCGCGTAAACAAAGCCACTGGACCAGACAATATGTCTGCTTATTTATTAAAAACCTCCGCTGAGGAACTAACACCAGCCTGGCACCCTCTCTTCCAGCTGTCTATAGACACAGAAGTGCCACAGCTCTGAAAGAAATCAATCATAATTCCGGTCCCTAAAAAACCCTGCCCCCAGGTTGATAATGATTATAGACCAGTGGCCTTAACCTCCAATGTGATGAAAGGGTTAGAGAAGATCATTGTCGAGAAACTCCGCAAGGAGGTGGAAGGTTCGCTGGATGAATATCAATTTGCATACACTAAAAACCGTAGTACGAGTGATGCCGTGTCGACTATTCTGCACGTTCTTCTGAGGCATCTTGAGAACAGGGGGGCATATGCCAGACTGCTATTTGTGGACTTTAGCTCAGCCTTTAACTCAATCCGTCCGGACATTCTGTTAAAGAAACTGGTTCAGTTGAATGTCAATCCATTTCTTATCAATTGGTACTTTTCCTTCTTATCCAAGAGACCACAGCGTGTGAAATTTAACTCTGTCTTGTCAGATGAGGTCATGAGCAGCACGGGGGACCCCAGGGTTGCGTGAGCTCACCTTTTCTGTTCACCCTGTTTACAAATGACTGTGTTAGCTCCCAACCAAATCAGTACATTGTAAAATTTTCAGACGATACAGCCATCCTTAGCCTGCTCACGAGTGGCTCTGGCATTAGTAGCCACCGTGACGGGATTGACATATTTGTTGACTGGTGTAATGAACACCACCTAAACATAAATGTGGAAAAAACTGAGGAAATGGTGTTGGACCTTAAATCAATTGGAGACCATAGCCCCATCTCTATAAATGGCACAAACATCAGGCAGGTCTCCTCATACAAATACTTAGGGATTTATATGGATACCAGGCTTGACTGGCAGACACATGTAGCAAGTGTCTGTTCGAAGATCCATCAGTGCCTCCATTTCTTGCGACGTCTGAGATTATTTGGAGTCAGCAGAAGCATATTGTTGATCTTCTAACGAGCAACTATTGAGTCAGTCCTGCGCTTTGGAATAACCAGTTGGTTTGGGAACCTGACTGTAAAATCGAAAGCTCAGATAACCAGCTTGGTTAAAACGGCTGGGAAGGTAATCGGACAACCCCCGCCCCCTGCTCCCCAGGATATATATGTGCAGTCCATTATTCAACAGGCCAACAACATTCTAGACAATCCTTCTCACGTGCTGCACTCCCAATTCGAGCTCCTACACTCAGGAAGGAGGTGCAGGACCCCTCTATGCAAACTAAACCGATACAAAAAGTCATTCATACCGCAGGCTATCAACCTAATTAACAAACAACTAGGGGAAAGCAGACAGACAAGCAGGAGGACGTGAGGGCGATGTGGGTTGTGCAGATGCCTGTAACGTATTGTCCAATGTATGTAGAGTCTATATTGTCCTGTATTGTATTATTGTCCAATGTCTGTTGTGTATGGTATACCAGTGGTCCTCAACTAGAAGTGCTGTAGGTCCACTTTTTTTTTTTTAATAAGACCAAGGTCCGGTCCCATGCACGGCGGTCATGGGGGCAGGGCAATATGCCCATTTAGTATGGTCAAGCCAAGCTTATACAAATCAACACTCCTCACAACCAACCAATAATGGGGTGCATGAAAATAACAATTATTCACTTTGCCAGTACACAGCAAATAATGAGAGGTATTGTGTTGAGGCACAGGAACTCTTTTATTTTGTTAAGTTGTGCCTGCTTATTAATAGAAATAGCCCTTTGAGGGAAATAAGACATGTTTACTTTAACTTTGTTAAACATTAGTTGTCTTTTTTCCCCCTTAATTTACAAAAACAAAACAAAATACTCATTTTACCAAAATAAATACTAAACATGAAAACAAAAATATCCTTTTAATTTGTACAATTCCCCTTTTCACATCCCCTCTGAAATCACTGAAAAATATATCAGAAGAGGAGTTAAGAACCATTTAAAATACTGACACAAGGGAGCACAGGAATGTGCAGTGCTGTCCTTCCACTAAAGGTGAATGCAATTTGCTTTATTTTGGCTGTCATTTGCTCCTTTTCTTTGCCTTCAAACATTGTGTCCATAACTTCAGTCATGCATTCTTTTTGAATTTCTGCATCAGAGAATGGTTTCTTCTGCTTACCCAAAACCCCGGCCACTTTCAGTGAGCACTCTGTTGCTTTTTGTTGTTGTGTCATACATGTCACAATCTTCCTGCTTGAGTCTTGATATGCCCTTTTCAGTTTCTTTATTTCGTTTGTTCTTAGCTCTGAATTAGGAGGGAAATACCGTTCAAAAGAGCTGTGCTCTGTCACATAGTGGCGTTTAATATTTTGACTCTTCACCAGAGCTACCGTCTTTAGGCATATTAGACACATTGGCTTGGTGCTCGACAGAGGTAGAATGAAAGCATACTTGTCAGTCCATTCTTCATTGAAACGCCGATTTTCACTGTCCACCTTTCTTTTTGTAGCAAATTTAGAGGACGCCATTGTCATGTTCATTTACCATGTTGCGGTGTTCTGCTGTTAAACAGCTGCAAAGATCCCCGGGTAGACGGAGCAAAACTGCACACAATCGAAACCTCCCGCGATTCGTCTTGTCTAATTGTCTGTGTGCGGCTCTCCTGGACTGAAGCTGTGAGCACACTGTGGCGTCGCGCATGCGTCTGTTTCCTGACACTTTCATCCATTTTGAATGCGTGTGTATTGGGATAGACGCGTGCTGACGCTTATGTATGGGCACACCTTAAGTTCAGAGGAGCCAATCAGCGCATCGTTATCGCCGACATGCCCTGCTCAGCCAGGGTCTCCAGTTAGTCAAACATACAACACACAGTCGCGCTGCTGCGGTCCTCTGCAATGCATCTGTTAGTGCACGCAAAGAATACAACGGATAATTTTAACAAGCGATCGCGGTAATGCGCAGATTATAGTCCACAAATATAAAATGTATAACGTAAAAATCACTTTATAAATTATTATTTTATACAATTTGCCGAGGGTCCGGACAGAGGAGGTCGGCGGTCCGAACAGAGGAGGTCGGCGGTCCGGTAGTGGATCGCGGTCCGCCAGTTGAGGCAGACTGTGGTATACTGTATGTATTGTATAACCCTAACCCTAACCCAAATGGACATAAAAAAACAACATATTTCATAAATACAATGTATAGCAACAGTCTTTTCCCAGTCATTCTGAAACCCAGGAGAATAACAGTTGATACGGCCACATTAATAGATAATATATTTATAAATAAGATTGATCATAAAAAGGAAAGTGGACTTCTCATAACTGATATAAGTGACCATCTACCGGTCTGTATACTGTACTGTACTGTTATGGTTGACTGTACTGCGTTTGACGCATTTCAGTCAACCATAACCTCCTTATATGATAAATATTTCCCAGTAATTAAGGTCTCCAAAAAGTACAAAGACCAAAGTAAGCCATGGATAACAAAAGGCATAGAAAATGCATGTAAAATGAAAAATAATTTATACAAATTGTTTCTAAAATTCACAACCAAAGAAGCTGAAACAAAATATAAGACCTATAAAAATAAATGAGTAAATATTATAAGAACTAGTAAGAGAGACCATTTTCATGCATTATTAGAGCAAAATAAAAGCAACACTCAAGAAATATGGAAAATATTAAATCATGTAATTATAAACAGTTCTAAAAAAGCAGATTATCC
This sequence comes from Hippocampus abdominalis, assembly GCA_018466805.1. Lineage (NCBI taxonomy): Eukaryota > Metazoa > Chordata > Actinopteri > Syngnathiformes > Syngnathidae > Hippocampus > Hippocampus abdominalis. The sequence goes on along the minus strand of CM031704.1, from coordinate 11,272,579 downwards.
GGAGTACTTTATGAAAGATAAGAATACCATTATTGAGGATACTGCAGAAATAGCAAAGGAATTTAATGAGTATTTTGTTAATATCGGCAGTAACTTAACACATTCCTGATCCAATAAATTCTTTCGAAATAGATAAATACAAAAAAACTCTTCCACAATGTTTCTTACTGCTGTGAATCATAATGAAATATTAAATATTGTAAAAACATTTAAAAGTAAAAGGTCAACTAATTGCTTTAATATCGATATGACAATAGTAATGTCATGTTTCGGTTTGTGACCAACAGGTGGCACTGTGGGGGTTTTGCCTGCAGCTGCACACCTGTTGGTCGTTAGGCAATTAGGACTTTAAAAGGACTCCCAGCCCGAGCACTCATTGTCGGGTCATTATTTCCTTGTGCTACTGTCAGGTTTGTTTGTCATGTTAGTTACGGTCTTGTTTCGTTTAGTGATAGTTTTTGCTTCAGTCATGGTTTTGTTTGCTACTTTGGATTCTTTTGTTTTTGTGACTTTGTTTGTTCTGGATTTAGTTTCTCTGTTTTAATACAATTCGTCAAGTTCACCCTGCTCCTGCCTGCTTTTTGGGGTCCACCACCACCTCGATACGTGACAAGTAAAACAGATTATAGAACTTGTAGGGCGACCGTTTACATACATATGCAACCTGTCATTCAAAGCCGGTATTTTTCCATCAAAAATGAAAACAGCTAAAGTCATCCCAATTTTTAAAAGTGGAGAAAGACAATTATTTACAAATTATAGACCAATGTCGCTGCTACCACAATTCTCAAAAATATTAGAAAAATTATTTTTTCATAGACTTGATAACTTCATACATAAACACGTATTATAAAGTGAAAATCAATATGGTTTCAGAGAAAAACGGATCACCTCAATGGCAGTAATTGAGTTTGTGGAAGCAATAGCCACTAATATAGACAACAAATAATTCACTGTTCGGATTTTTCTAGATCTAAAAAAAGCTTTCGATACAATAGATCATAGTATATTATTGAATAAATTAGAGAGATATATTATTAGAGGCATAGCATATAAATGGATCGAAAGTTATTTAGAAAACAGATATCAGTATGTGCAGTTCAATAACAAAAATCTAATTTACTGAAGATTACTTATAGAGTTCCTCCGTGATCAGTGCTTGGACCAAAACTCTTAATCTTATATATAAATGATATCTGTAGTGTCTCAGAACAATTCAAATGTGTCCTATTTGCCGACAATACAACCTTCTACTGCTCTGGAGAAAATATAAAACAACTCCTGAAAACTGTGGAAAATGAATTAAACAAATTAAAAAACTGATTTGACAGAAATAACTAAATTTGACAAAATCTAAGTTAGTTGTCTTTGGCACGAGACCAATCAAACACCAAATTAAAATAAAGATAAACTCAATTGAACTAGAACGAGTTTATGAAAATAAGTTTCTTGGACTAGTAATAGATACTAAACTATCCTGGAAGCCACACATAGATAATGTTAAAAGAAAAATATCCAAAACTATAGGGATCCTCCACAAAACTAAGGATGTGTTGAATAAGAGTTCTTTGTACACATTATATTACTCATTATTACTCCCATATATGACCTACTGTGTGGAAATATGGGGGAACGCCTGTAAAACTAACACACTCCCTGTCTTAAAACTACAAAAAAAAGCAATCAGAATAATCAATAGGTCAAAATATATAGAACCCACAAATCCACTATTCATCAAACACAATGAAATTCTATGACCTGGTTGAATTCAAAATCGCCCAATTAATGTATAAAGCACATAATAATCTCCTTTGCCAAAATATCCAGAAGCTTTTTGAAATTAGAGATAGTTGTTATAATTTAAGGGGTACTAATCAACACAAAAAATCCAAAACAAGAACAAACATCAAGCAAAGGTGTGTATCAGTAATAGGTGTCAATCTGTGGAATAATTTCGAAACGGACCTGAAAATGAGCAAACCGCTGGTTGAGTTCAAAAACAAATTCAAAAGATTAGTACAAAAAAACTACACTAATCAGAGTTAAGAAGATACATTTGATATACTATACATTGATTAATTTATTAAATGCATTAAAGAAATGCAGTATTTATAATGAATATGACATATAAAGGAGAAAGAATTAGTATATATATATATATATATATATATATATATATATATATATATATATATAAACTGAAAGGTGTATAAATAGATAAGTACAGTACACATAAGGGTAAAAGTATTTGATGATATGTAGACATTTTCTTTTTCTTCTTTGTATTGAAAAAAGATCAATTCATATATTACTACATAACAAGGGGTAGGACTAGATAGGTTATTTACTTCTACTCCTTTGAACATAAAACTGTGATGGTGTCTGTCTTTATTTTTCTTTTTACAATTATTACTTGCCTACACTTTTGTCAATCTGCTATTGTATTGTATATTATATATGTTCAATAAACAATAAACAAGGTATTGTTATTAAACATGTGTATTGGAAAGACCAGTGGTGTTTTGCCACAGCTCGGGTGGGAAGGGTGGTCAAGCCCCTCCTCTCACCCGGGCAACACATTTACATACCGCTCGGCAAACCAGAGCAACATGAACGGGAAAGCTTGAATTACCTTGCCGGTTCTGTTCCAAAGCACACGTGGAGATCCCCTCCCCCGCCAATCTGGGGTGCGAGGAGACAGAAGTTGGCTGGTTGCGTCAACACATCAATTGGGAGGTGGCAACCACGCCAGCTGTTCATTTTAGCTGACAAATTGACACATTTGTATTAACCGCACAGGAGGAGAAGGCCATTGAGCACCTCCCAGCCACACTGTGGAACACCGGGCCAGCAGATGTTGGCCTTATTAAAGATGCTCCACCAGTAACTATACTGGGGAAAACAGAACACAGGCCTATCATAAAACAATACCCCTTGAAAAAAGATGCTGAACAAGAAATTCAGCCATTGATCAGCTCGTTGCGGGAAGCGGGCATATTAAGACCAAACCCCGATTCCCCGTGCAACACACCTATATTCCCGGTGAAAAAAATGCAGACGAATAAGTGGAAGGCTTGTGCAGAATCTGAAGGATGTGAACCAAGCTGTTCAAAAGAGGGCGCCAAATGTCCCCAATTCCACATACCCTACTAAATTCACTTAGGCCTGATTCGAGATGGTTTTCTGTTATAGTTTTGAGTAATGCATTTTGGAGCATTCCAGTGCACCCCGATAGCTAGCACTGGTTTACGTTTACATATAAAGGAGAAAGATTAACCTTCACCAGATTGTCACAAGGCTTTTGTGATTCTCCAACCATTTTCTCTGAGGCCATCGCGCGCTGCCTGGCCTCCTTTGTAGCCCCACGGGATAGCCAAATTCTATCTTATGTAGACGACATCTTGGTCGCGTCCACATCTTAAGAGCAATGCAGAGTCGATACGGTTGCCTTGCTCTACTATTTGTGGGAAACGGGAAATAAAGTATCCAAAGATAAAATGCAACTTTGGAAGGAACAAGTAGTCACACCCTTACCGGGGAAGGGCGCGTTGTGGGAGACAAACAGAAAAAAGCGGTCGCCACAGCCCCAAAACCACTGACTAAGAGACAGATGATGTCATTTTTAGGTTTGTGTAATTATTGCAGGCCGTAGATCACGAATTATTTGGAAATCACCAGGCCCATGCTCGACATAATTCACGATAAGCAAATGGCAATGCAGGACAAGATCGAATGGACGCCAAGGGCAGACACAGCATTTGAAGAAGTGAAACGGGAATTGATAAATTCGTCAGTACTCGCTTTGCCAAATTATAATAAACCGTTTGAGCAGACAGTTACAGCTAAACACGGGTTTATGACATCAGCGTTGATATAGAAACATGGGACGAAAATGAGGCCTGTAGCCTATTATTCACAGCAGCTCAATCCGGTGGCTAGGGCAAGCCGTACTGGCTGCCGCATTGGCAGTCGTAGCATCCGCAGAGGTGGTGTTATTTCATCACTTAACATTGAGAGTGCCCCATGCTGTGTCCATGCTATTGTTAGAGACAAAAATGGCATTTCTGTCACCCGCACGACACCTCCATTGCACTGCGTTACTGTTATCACAGGGGCACATTACGGTTGTGAGATGCGGCACATTGAATCCAGCGTCGCTCTTACCCACCCCAGAGGACGGTACACGTGATTGTGGGAGCCAAGTTCAAATGTCCACCAAGCCGCGACCCGATTTGACAGATGTGCCCCTCCCGATCGGTGAAGTTGTTTTTGTTGATGGGTCGGTGAAGAAGGGTGGGGATGGGCAAAATTGTGGTTTCTTCCGACTTCCGGGCTGAGTGAACGCTGGCGCGTTTGGCTGCCGCTGCTCAACCCGTTTGGTGTTTTGTTGTTTTGTTCCTGATTGTGAAGTGTCGTTGGGTGTCTTGATAGGCACTTATAAATAAAATGTATTATTATTATTATTATTATTATTATTATTATATGCAGTTACAACACAAACGAGGGTTTTATTCCAGGGAACATTAAAGTCTAATTACTCAGCCGAATTGTCTGCATTAATTCAAGCTTGCAAAATGTTTAAAGGGAGGGATGTGACTATTTGGACTGATAGCCAATATTGCTGGGGGTTTGTGCATGTGTTCTGTCGACATTGGGCGATCCGCGGGTTTAAAACAACAACGGGCACGACAGTAACCCACAAATTGTTACTCCAGCAATTGCTGGAAGCAGTACAGCTGCCTAGGACAATCGCTATTTGCAAGTGTGAAGCGCACTTGACAGGCAACGACCCAATCACAATTGGCAAACGCTTGGCGGATCAGGCTGCAAAACTGGCAGCTCAGCGGGGGTCCCTAAATGACAGAGCAGTAACACGTGACATGCTAGCAATAGAGGCACAGAACACAACACATGATGTTTTGAAATCAAGACAAAATCTAGCGCCTCACACAGAGCAGAAGTATTGGACAGATAAGGGAGCTAAACCTGACGATGCAGGAATAGAGAAATTGGAAGACGGGAAACCATGGCTTCCAGTCTCTCTCTTCGAGTGGGCCGCGAGGTTGACACATGACTTGTCACATGTGTCAACAGGGGGGATATTAGCACAGGTGCACCAATATTATCACACACATGGGTTTATGCATTTTTCAAAATAAAATTGTAGACGTTGTGTAATCTGTCTGAAAAACAATGCACAGGGTTATTTGAGACCGAAAAGAGGAACATTCCCAGACCCACCAGAACCATTTCACACAATACACATGGACTACATTGAATTGAACAAAACACAAGGGAAACGATACTGTCTTGTTTTTGTTGATGTGTTCTCAAAATGGGTTGAACTTTTTCCGACGTTTGGCATTCCATCTGTTATCAGAAGTGACAACGGAACGCATTTTGTGAACAAAGCTGTTACCAGAATAAGCGTATTGTTGGACATTGATTTGAAGCGACACTGTGCGTACCACTCGCAATCGGCTGGACTTGTGGAACGCTCTAATGGAACTGTCGAAGCCAGGCTCATTAAGGCAATGAGAGAGACTAAGAGACAATGGCCTGACTGCATTCACATCGTGGTCACTTGAATGAGGATAGTACTGTCACAGGGAATGACACTGTCACCATTTGAAATCCTGTATGGGAGACCATATAGACTTCCTGACCTTGCACCAGCCCCACTGACAATGGACGCTTGCATCCCCTCACACATGAAAAGACTATTTGATCAGAAAGAGATGCATAGGCACAATGACTTGCCAGCTTGTTCTGCTCCACAGACTTGCCAGGTCCGGGTTGGAGACCAGGTATTCCTCAAGGTGTTGAAAAGACTTCGCTGGGATAGTGAACGCTGGAATGGCCCCTTCCAAGTGATTGCAGCAACAAAAACTGTGGTCAAGGTCGAAGGACGCGACGGCTGGATCCACCAGTCGCAGTGCAAGCTCCTTCGGTTAGAGGTTGAGGGGCCTAGCGACGCCAGTCCCAGGAAGGAAAATCAGCACCCAAACACCAGTGCGCTGACCTTGCGCGCCGCCAAAAGACCACAGTGGGGAGAGGGTTTTCCGTGGCAAACACACCCCTCTCAAGAAAATGGAGCAGACCACAGGAAAGGCAGTCATGCGTTGCCTGTGCATCATCAGCATCATCATCATCATCATCAACATCATCGACCTAGGTGCAGTCGCCGTGGGTACACAGGCCCATGAGATTCGACGCAGAGAGGTAAGAGGTGACAAACTGACAGGAGGAAAAGACATTGCGATCCTCGGGGGTCAAACGTGATGTACTCATGTTGCGATAGATGAAGTGCGATATCGCGAGGAGTCTTTTTTCAACGGTTCAGAAACCCCCGCGAAAGGTGAAAAGCACGGGACGGAATTTGCGCTCTGGATTTATCCACCACTCAAAAAAGTGCAATGTCACACTCTCTACAAGTCTTATCACAAATAACCAAGGATGAAAAAATAGTGAAATAAACAATAACCATGGATGAAAATAATCCAAGACAGAAAGAAAAATCCACCACTAATGTGATGTTGGTCATGTCACATTTTGAGTTGTAATCTGAACTCATCTAGCTCTCTGAGTAACCTTCATTGTAATGATAAATCATTATTGCATGTGTGTTTGTCTTCTTGTGTCGTGCAGACATCAGCAAAGATGCTTGTCCTGAGCGGCTGGATGCAGAGCCCTCTCACTTTAAAGAGGAAGAAGAACAGCAGACCTGTGACATTAAAAGAGAGGAGGAGCCAGAGCACCCTTGCACGAAAGATGATGACAACAGATCATCAAATGTTGATGATGAGGAGGATGAAGAGTCTGATGGTGATCTGACATGTCAAACTGACAACAAACCCTGGACATATGCTCGGTGTGGCAAAACCTTTGCTTATAAGAGTGATTTGAAAAGACATGTGAGAACCCACACTGGCGGGAGTTCTTTTACCTGTTCAGACTGTGGCCGGAAATTCTCTCCTCAGGGAACCTTAATCACACACACCAGAACACACACTGGTGAGAAACCTTTTCCCTGCTTGGTTTGCGGCCAAAGATTCTCTTGGAGGGTCATCTTAAAAATGCGCGTCAACACCCACACTGGTGAGAAATCTTATTCCTGCTTAGTTTGTGGCCAAAGATTCTCTCAGAAGGAGATTTTAAAAAGACACACAAGTACACACTGGAGAGAAGCCTTTTTTCTGCTCAGTTTGTGGCCAGAGATTCACTCAAGAGGCAAACTTAAAAAGACACATGTGTCACAGTGCCTTGGATTGGATCGGATACAATCCGAATCGACTCTCCACCAAGGCGTCCGGACCCCCGGTGAGCCTCCTCGCCCACGCCAACGCGGAGTCGTGGGGAGGCGGGGGTTCCGCTAAGCCGGTGCTGAGAAAGACACGCCTGAGTTCTCACTGCCTTTAATTTTACGAAACCAACCCGGTTTGAAACCTTATTAAATTCCCAAATAGTAACCGTTCCAGATTTGGAGAAGTAATAAGGAAGTTTCGTTTTTACAGCAGCTCTTTCTCATTTTTCCTCTGTTGCAATTGTTACCGACTCAGGTAAAGTTCAATAGTCCTTGTGAGGACCATTCGGGTTCGTTAGTCACGCCGGAGCAAAATATTTTAAGTAACGGGTTCAAGGATGGTTAACGCAACCCGATGTTAACGCTTGCTCGCCGCCTTTTCGTTCATTATTGGAGGTTGAGTGGTACATGATTCAAATCATGAAATGACTGAGGTGGACGTTAATAAATTTTATAAGGTTTATTAAAATAGATAAAAAAGACAATCATTCTGATAATATTCATTAATCAACCGTAAAACCGGGACTCGCAAGGAATTCACAGTGATCATGAACATCACAAAATCATCAAGTGTGATGATGTATCTTAAAATCCAAACAATTAGATGATAAACCAACTGAAATGGAAATAAAAAGTGAATAAGACAAAAAGGTTGTAAAATGAATAAATGCGATTAAATAATTGTCTATCTTGATGAGCCTGGAGTGGTCGTGCCTAACACCCGTTTTCAGTATTTTGAAAATCGGAAATCAGATCTAATTAAAAGACCAGAATATTAAATAGAATTTAAATCCTCCTGTTAGTTGCTCTATCGAGTGCATAATTAGGTTATTAGTTTTCTTACCGAAATAGTAGTATTGTGGTATCCTAATCTCGTAAGGTATTTTTCACGGCATGGGAAAATCCCTCTTTTAAAAGGAAAAAATAACAATTAATGAAAAATCAAATGTCTGAGCTTACTCTTAGTCGTCCTTTTACCTGGGATAAAAATTGGAAAAAATACAAATGTGATGATCCATGCTGAGTCCAATTCCTCTCGTCTGAGACAGAGAATTGTAAAAAAGGTAAAAATACTTCGTGCCTGGTCGGAGCTGGTGTCGAGAATCGAGCTTGCGGTTCCGACGGGTCGAAGGAAAAAGCCTCCTCCCCGGAGGGAGAGAGCCCCAAAAATCCTCCGAAAACCCTACTCTTCGTCCCGGAATTACCCTCCGCGTCTCTCTCCGCAACTCCTTTTATAGCCCTGAATGTAGGGCTAAGGTCATCTCTCCTCCAGATGGTGGGTCATGATGACGTACGTGTCCTCATCTGACCTGCAGGTGTGCCGATCAAAGCTATTTTTAGTTTGGTACATCAGGGGATTTCCGCTCATCTTGCATCTTGGCAGCCTGCCAAGTATTTAGGTACTTTCCATTCCCTCAAATGTATGATAGACATCATGCACCTTCTTGGATTAAAAACACATATCAAAATCACATCTATGCAGCTTAAAATATAGGATATCATATATGCACAATTCATATTAATTCATTTTCTCCCATGTAATCAACAGGTTTTGTTCGTGGTTGGTTCCTTCATCAGAAGACATCATTCGAGAGTAAATAACGTTCTCCGGCAATAAGGCTTACAAAATAGACAATTTGTTCTGACGTCATCTAGTGGTCAAATTAGACAATGCATCCTCAGGCTGAATTCGAGTCTAGTTTTTAGGTCAATTTCATATTTAACTTTATTAATTGTACTATCACTCGTACCATGAAATGGCATGCCTTCCAACACATGCGAATACACACAGATGAGAAACCTTTTGCCTGTTCAGATTGTGGCCAAAGATTCTCTCATAAGGGAGCATTAAAAAAGCATGTAAGAACCCATACTTGTGGGAAACCTTTTTCCTGCTTAGCCTGTGGTCAAATATTCACTCAGAAGGGACACTTAAAAATACATGCAATAACCCACACTTTTGAGAAACCTACCTTTTGCCTGCTTGGTTTGCGGCCAAATATTCTCTTGTAGGGTAAGCTTAAAAATGCACGTAAGAACCCATACTGGTGAGAAACCTTTTTCCTGCTCAGTTTGTGGCCAAAGATTTTCATGGAACGATCAGATTAAGAATCAGAAATGTGATGATGAGGTGACCACTGACCGATGAAGTTTTGTAATGGGAATTTGACATATAACTGCGCTAAATGGAAGTAACTGTTCGTACTATTGAATGCTGACCGTACCTTTGAATGTTGACCAATTATTTTACGGATAAGCAAAGTTGCACTAGTCTGTACTCTGTGCAGCTGCTCAAATTGCTGATTGCTCTGGCCTTCACTACCTTCCAACAAGATCAAAGACGCGGAGGGGGAAGGGCTCTCTTGACATATCTGTGAACGGTGTCCCTCCATGTTTTTTTCTTTTCTTTTTCTTTCTTAAATAAACTTTTCTTTTCCTTGAGTGCATTGAAAAGTTTGTATTTTTTTTTATTGTTGTAATAAATTAGAAAATCTAGCAATGTTATCATCGTGATAATACTTTTGGATTCTTCCATATAGTTAGTTATTATTTGGCGTTGAGTTGCGGTTTTTAAATGTAGTTTGTGTTAATTCATTTTCAAAGGAGGTTTGCCTGTTTCATTTAGTTCTTTGTTTTTTTTGTTTGTTTGGGGTTTTTTTTCACTGTACTGTTCCTTGACTGTACAGCACCCCACCTATCGAGAAATGTGTTTCATCATCTTCTATGGGATCCGATCCTGAATAACATCCTTTTTGTCATAAATGTGTGATGGAGCCATGTGTATTGATGTTTGATACTGTGTGTTGCTTGCTTGCCAATAAAGATCAGCCGAGGCTTCTTCAAATCCCCATCTTGTTTGTTTGATTGTTATTGAACATAAAAACATACGCAGAAATAAATAGTCAGACAGTAAAGGTAAGTAAAATTGTAAAAAAGGAAAAGAAAACATGCATCATACAGCACAATTATATGTTCAAAAGAGTAGGAAGAAGTAAAACACGTATCGAGTCCTACCCCATGTTATGCATCTATCAATCAGAAAAGAAAAGGAAAAGTCTGCATATAAACAAATGTTTTTACCCTTATCTGTGCTATACTTATCTATTTTTACAACTTTTGGTTAGTACAGGAATTATATACATACACACTCTTGCACATTTATTTGCCAATTTTCACTTGTATTCATTATGGATATGGCATTACTCTACATTTATCAACTTAATTCTGATTTATTATTATATTTAGGGCGGCCCGATGGTCCAGTGGTTAGCGCCTCGACCTCACAGTGCAGAGGTACGGGGTTCAATTCCAGCTGCGGCCTCCCTGTGTGGAGTTTGCATGTTCTTCCCGGGCCTGCGTGGGTTTTCTCCAGGTACTCCGGTTTCCTCCCACATTCCAAAAACATGCATGGCAGGCTCGTTGGGCACTCTAAATTGTCCCTAGGTATGAGTGTGAGCGTGGATGGTTGTTCGTCTCTGTGTGCCCTGCGATTGGCTGGCAACCAATTCATGGTGTCCCCCGCCTACTGCCCGAAGACTGCTGGGATAGGCTCCGGCACCCCCCGCGACCCTAGTGAGGATGAAGCGGTTCGGAAAATGGATGGATGGATGGACTCCATGAGCAGACCTTGACGTAGCAGCTGTGGTTTGACACGCCCACACAAACAGACAATTCACATTCGCATACACTCCCTTTGCTGGAGTTTTTTGCCTAACTCAAACTATCCTCAAATTGAGGATAGTTCGAGTGTGTTTTTTTTTCTTCCCCTCTCCCTCCCTTGTGGTTTCTTCCGACTTCCGGGCTGAGTGAACGCTGGCGCATTTGGCTGCCACTGCTCAACCCGTTTGGTGTTTTGTTGTTTTATTCCTGATGAAGTGTCCTTGGGTTTCTTGAAAGGCGCTTATAAATCAACTGTATTATTATTATTATTATTAAATGAAATGTCATAAAAATGCATAAATACCTTCAGGGTCTTATTTAGAGAAGATTGATTACGAGGGGCCAACAGTCCATGTTATGGCCCAATATCGTATTAAAGTCACCGCCTATAACTAGACCGGAATTTGGTAATTTAGCAAGTGAATGTTGAATATGTTATTCTAATTCTTCAAAAAGGTTATTATTTTCATAGTTTGAGTTGTACCCATATATGTTAACCATTATTATATTGACGTTTTCCGTGTTGATTACTTGTAAAAGGAAATGACCTGCTTTATCGCATACAGAATGTAAAATATTCCCAGAAAACTGGTGTTTCAGCGTAGCGACCCCTGCTGAGTGTTCAGATCCATGTACCAACCATAAATCGTTACCCCATTGAGCTTTCCATAACCGCAAATCGTTCGTGATCGAATGGGATTCTTGAAGAAAACAAAAATCATTTCTGTGCTGTTTAGCAAACAAAAAAATAGCTTTACACTTCACAATGTTTCTTAACCCCCTGGCATTGAGAGTAATAATAGATAAAGATGTATTAATAACGCCAAATACACACTTAGAAATATACCTGTGTGATCGTGTGCTAAAACACTAACCCTACTATTTGGGGCTGTACCGTTAGAACATCTAATTTAAAACAAATTAGTGGAACACAACATTCAGAGGGAACAGAAGGTACATAGGTATAAAGGTAATAGAAATTATTACTGCAATAACAAAACTCGCAGTACTGTGCTGGGCATTAAAAGTACTGGTTAGCAATAATTAAGTCCTTAAATTTGAGGATGTATGAATTACCAGTGTTAATTGCCCATCAGCCGAGGTTGGAGAGGAGGTATTAAGCCATAACAAGCAGTTCGGTCCCGTTGGCAAAAGCTCGATCACCGACATAATACGCTGTTTTTCCTTCCTCGCGCGCCTTCGCCACCAGCGGCCAGAGTAGCTTTCTTCTCTCCCTTGTAGATGGTGACAGGTCCTCAGCGAAGCGCATGTTGTTGTTTTGAAGAAAACTGGATTTTTTTGCAGCCTTCCAGACAGCGTCTCGGAAGAGTCGTGATGTGAATTGGAGAATGATCCCTCGAGGCTTGGATGCATCATTTTTCAGCTGTCCCAGTCGATGTACAGTGTCAAAGGCGTGAAGAAATTGTTCTTTTCTCTCTCCGGGCAGGACAGCTTGGCAGATCGAGATTACCTCCTCACGGACATTTTGTTTTTTCTTCTCAGCTACACCATAGAGTCGTAGATTCCAGCGCGTGAGTAGTTTTCAAGTTCAGTCAGACATCCCTACATCACGCTCACTTTCTTTTCTGTGAGTTCAACCCGGTCGTCGACTTGTTTTAGCTTTGCTTTTACATCTCGTAGTTCTGCGCAGGCAATGTTCAGTGTTTTCGTGAGGTCTTCTATTCTCGTTGTTATTTTATCGATATTTGTCTCCACCGTATCAAATCTGGTATTAGTCAGCGTTGATATTTGTTGCAACGTGGTCACGCTTTCTCCTTCGGTCGTGCGAGGTTGCTTACTTTTCTTCGACGCCGGTGGCTTGGACGGCGAGACGGGCAATGCAGAAAAGTCAGGTTCCGCAACCGCTAGGACAGGTTGTTTTTTCAGGTGATAGTCGTGCGCGCCATCCACGAGCATGTTTTCAGGTGCGGACTTCAGCTCCATTTTGTCAATGCTGCCGACAATGTTGCTAGCTTAGCTCGTGTCGAAGCAACGTTAAGAGAGAGAACTAGGTCTGGACAGGTTACCGTTGGTGCAGCAAGTCAAGAAGAAAAAACTTTTACATTTCTGATATGAGAAAACAGAAGAGTTATTTGTGTTCCACTAACTTTATATCGAGCAAGGTAAGCAGCTCCCAAAAGCACAACCGCTCACGCCGCCATCTTGGCTCCACCCGCAGCGAGACTACCCGTACGCACGCGCATGTCTTTTGGTTTCAACCAAGCAACCGACGTCACAAATCAAATACGCTTTGATCTACGACACCAAAAAGCTAGCCTAGCCGAGACAACAGCTAAGCTTAGCTGACGCACACACAGCAGAGAGCAGCGGACTATTGACTGCTGAGGCGCGCTTCACTCGAGTGCCGTTGCTACATATTTATCTGTCACTTGTTGAGATCGATAATTTGGATGAATAGATTTTCCCAGAAAATATGGTAATTGTTTGCCGAGCCGGCAACCAAACCATCCATTCAATGCCCCAGGATGGCATCAAGCTATTGTTGTTTCCCGCAATGACCCGAAGTGATCACGTGATCATCGTCGGAACTAATCGGAGACGGCGGGAAAAGCAGAGCGGGTACCAGCTCATTTTCCGACAAAACTATGAATTGGAAGGGTGGGGAAAATGATATACACAAATGAAATGAACACCGCAGGTTAATTTTCATGGATTTTATGGATTTTAGAAGATTTCCCTGAAAATTATGGACAATTAAGAACATCATTTTACAGCTTCTTTTTTTATTGTTTTTTATGAACTTTAAGGACCCGTACGAACCCTGGAAAAGACATGCGGGAAATTGATGTAAATTAATGCTGATTGTAAATTTAGCAATTTCTTTCCCTTTTTTCTTTCTATGCTGGCTATATAAAGTGTCTATGGGATCAAATTTGCTATAGTGAAAAGTCCCCTGTTGTGAAAAATTTCTGGCTGCAAACATGAGTTAATTGTAGAGGAGTTCTACTGTGCCTCTTTCTTTGGTCAGATTTTTTTAATTAAATTGGCTTCAATTACAATCAGTGTGTTACAGTAACAAAATTACATAATAACCCTGTAACAGAAATTGCGATACAATAGAAATTGAACACAATCTTACAAGCGAGTAGACAAGTCTGCGACACCACTTTAACCACTAGTCCTTCCATCTGCAAGTCACAGTGACTTGTGCAGTTTGAGTCTCTTATTTTGTTGTATGGATCTATTCAACAGAAATTCATCTTACCAACATCACGATGTTCTTTTCGAACTGCTGTCTTCTTTTCTTCTTCCCAAGAGATCTGTTTGCAGTCTTTTTGTCCTCTCCATCTGAGAAAGTTGGCAGGTTAGTATAATGGTAATGATAATGAGATTTTGAGGGGTGCTGACGATGCTGCTGTTGCTGTTGAGCAACCTCCAATTGGGTTCCAAAGCAGCTGCTAAAGCCGCAGCGACCCGGGTACCTGCAGACCCAGTCGTCGGTTGTTGACTGGGAACTGGGAACTGGAGATTGACGGCACACCCAACACCGTTTGGGTGTCGTTCCCGAGTTGGGCTGCCAACGATGCTCGGACTCAGTGCTGTCTTCAACATCATGGTCATCACGCGTAAGAGTTGCAATGCTCTTTTGTATGGTGGGGCTTCCTGATGTTGACGGTTGTTGTTGAGCTAAAGCACAGAAAGTGGGAAAAAACTACATTTCCCAGAGTGCACCAGCAGCAGCAAACCAGCTGAATCTCCTGATCTGCCACTAATTGAAAGGCAGCAAACCAGCTGCATTTTCTGAGCTGCCACTGTTTATGAGCAACTGAGGAGCAGAAGGTCAGTCAGTGTGGAAAAAGCTTTCAGGAGGAAGAGTCAGTTTGGAAAAAGCCAGAAGGAAGCAGGATTGACAACACTGAAAGGAAACAAGTTCACTCGAGGGGGGGTTCATCCCAAAGACGCCAATGGTCGGTGCTACATTTGTTTGACTTCTATATTATTTCCTAAACAAAAGTAGTTGATTTTATCTTCTGAAATTCTGTTAAATATTTAGAACCCTGCTAAAAATGTTAAATGCTAAAAATCTGTTTCATAAGCCCTGTTAATGTGTTTCATAAGAGTTATTTAATCATGTTTGGGAAATGAAGTTAAAACATTTTGTGAGTCAAGAATTAAATTTGATTTTCTTGTGTTGAAGGTTTACAACCTGAGAAAGACGTATGACTTTGAAGAAAATAAAGTGATAAAGTGGCAAATCTGAGTTGTCCTCGCGTCCTTTGGCCAGTTGAACCATAGAGGAGGACTTGACAGTTGTAAACCACTCGGAGCAGCCCGGACCTGAGGATAAACGGCTTCAGATCCAAAAATAAGCTGCTGACGTAGAGGAATCTAAAATGGCAGAAGATGTTCTGGGGAAGACGGTCCAGCAGCTCAAGAGGGAGAGGACCATTGCAAAAAGCAGCTTCACCAGACAGGCCAACTTTATTTCAAGAGGAGCAAGCAGCATGCTTCAAGTGGAGTTAATGGAGGAATTCACTAAACTCTCAGGCTGTTTCAGAAAGATGCTTGACGCCAATGATGACTACAGGATTGGACTGGAGGCTGACATTAAGACGGAGAATACAGAGGCAAGTCTTGATGAAACGCAAGAGGCCGATATAGATAGATCTTTAAAAGAAGGTGAGACAAAATTGGCAGAAATAAAAGACATTGTTCAAACAAACCTGTGGTCAAGGTATGGGAAAAGTGAACTTGATGCTGTAATCCAGGAAGCAGAAAAGGCCCATGATAGAACAAGAAATGTATCTGTGGAAAGTGCCAATTTAGAGGGTTATGAAGTGCACCTTGCTGTCTTGGAGAAGAGGATAACAGAGGCCATCTCAGCAATCTCACTCTGGGAGAGATGGATGCCAGTGGAATTAAAGGATGAGTTGCCTGAAAGAGTGAAGATCTTAAAGGCATCCAACTACAGGCTGGAATTAAGGAAGGCTGAATTTACAACTGCACGGGTGGCTGCTGAGCAAGGCACAGGAGCGAGACAAGAAGCCTTTTGGACAAAACCTACACCAATAGTGAAAATCAAGCCGACCACCCTACCCATCTTCAGTGGAAACAAGAGAGAATTTCACCAATGGAAAAAAGACTGGGAAAGTCTACAAAAGCAGGGTGAGCCATCTGGATCAGCTGAAGTGAAGAAAATCCAACTCTTGGAGAGTGTGGATGAAAAAATCTCAAAAGACCTAAGACTTTCAACCTATGCCACCGCCAATGACATGTTCAGAGTCCTGGAAAACAGATATGGCAACAAGTCAACCATAACTGTGGAAATTCTAGAGGATCTAGAGAAGATGCCATATGTGAGGGGGAACCAGCCAAGAAAAGCCATTGACCTCATACAGTCAGTAGAAAAGGCCCTGGCAGATCTGACAGAGTTGGGACAGTCTGGAGCCATGAATAACCCATTGGTAATTAAATCAATTGAAAGTAAGTTGCCTGACTTCATTAAGAGAGATTGGTTGATGTTCATGATTGAACCCAGGAATAATGTGACATCAGACAATCACTTTGATATGCTTTTAAAGTTCCTGAAAAGTCAAGAAGAAGTCTTGGAGAGACTCGAACAGCTCAGAACTGTGGAGAAAGTGGAGAGACCAGAGCGGTCCGACAAGAAGTTTGACAGAAGGATTGCTTCAACACGAACCACAAAGAAAGGGGAGCCTGATGACGTATGTGGTGTCTGCGGTGACAGTGGACACAACAAAATCTTCTTCTGTAAAAAGTTTAAAGAACTGAAGTTACCTGAAAAGAAGAATGCGGTGAAAAAGCTCGGAGCATGCAGCAAATGTCTAGGATTGCATGATGAAGATGGGTACTGCAGAGACACGTTCCTATGCAGAAATAAAGACTGTAAGCGGGGAGGCGGAGTCCCAGACCACCATTACTTCCTCTGCCCAAAAAGAGAAGTCAAAAGAGGTGAAGATGGAAAGAGTGGGAGAGATGGCAGGAGTGAAAACAAACTAACGGAGGAACAACGAGCGATATTGTCTGAGCTTTCCCCAGAAATGGCAGATCGATGCAGAAAGGCTTTCACCAACAAAAGCACAGTGGCACCTCATGCTTCAAGCCAGTCTGAGATGCTGCAGAGAAATGGGCTCTCTGAAATTCCTGTCATCATGATGTTAATGAAAGTCACTGCAAATGCAGGCCAGGAGATTGGAACTTTAATTGATCTTGCTTCAGACACAAACTACATTACTCACAAGGCTGCTGAAAGACTGAGGTTAAGAAGCGAGAAGATAACCCTAGTTGTGTATGGGGTTGGTGGAATGACCATAAAGGTGAAAACACAAAGATATCTCCTGAAAGTTAGAGTCAAAACCCCTAAAGGAACAGAGAGAGCTCACGAATTGGTCTGCTATGGCTTGGATGAGATCGCCAAAGTGCATCAAGTAATCAAGCCTGAGAAGTTGAAGAGATTCTTCCCAGAAGTTGAACTGAAAGAATTGGAAAGGCCAGACAAGGTTGAGCTTCTCATTAGCCACCGAGAGGGGAGACTCGCTCCCCAGCGAGTAAAAGTTATCGGGGACCTCGTCCTGTGGGAGGGTCCATTGGGGAAGACGGTGGGTGGAGCACATCCCGACTTGTTTGAAAAAGTGGAGATGGCAGCATATGAATCCAAAACTCACTTTGCTCGTTCCATGAGAACGGCAGCTTTCAAATATCAAGAAATCCTAAGTCCAACAGTTGACACAACCCAGCTCCAGCAGGAGGATGTGACCAAGACTAAATGTACAGCTACAAGTAATCATAAGTTCCTTGAGTGGTGGCACTGGGACAGCATTGGAGCTGCATGTGAACCAAGATGTGGAGGATGCAGATGTGGAAACTGTCCACCAGGAGGAAAAGAAATGACTCTGGCAGAGGAGAGAGAGCTTGAGGTAATTAAAGGAGGCCTCACCTACAAGAAGGGGGATGCTCACACACCATCTCCACACTGGGATGCAAAATATCCTTGGACGGTGGATCCAGCTACTCTCCCCAATAATAAAGCTGCAGTCCAGGCTTGTTTCTTCAAGATGGAAAAACAACTAAGCAAAGAGTCAGACTGGAAGGTCGCATATGCTAACCAGATCCATGAAATGGTCGAACGTGGTGCAGCCAGAAAACTCAGCAATAGAATCATGGAGAAGTGGAATGGCCCAGTGTGGTACATCAACCACCTGGTGGCGCCAAATCCACATTCAGTGACAACACCAGTTCGTATTGTGTGGAATAGTAGCCAGAGATACAAAGGCTTAAGCTTGAATGATCTTCTTCTGAAGGGACCAGATGTTCTCAACCCCATCAGAGCTGTTCTTCTGAGGTTCAGAGAAGGGATGCACGCAGCTCTAGGGGACATCAAGAAGATGTACAACTCTGTGTGGCTGGAAGAGCGTGAAATGCATCTTCACAGATTCCTCTGGAGAGACAGCCCAGGTGGAGAGATAGGCGAATATGCAATTACCAGAGTCAACATTGGAGACCGACCTGCTGGCTGCATTGCTCAGTTGGCAATGAGGGAAACAGCAAGCCTTCCCAGCTTTGTTCACTTGGAGGATGAACGTCGGGTCATTGAAGAGGACAGTTATGTGGATGACCTTTTAACCTCCCATAATGACTTAAAGCGACTGGATAAAATCACAGAAGGAGTTGAAGAAATCTTGAAAGCTGGAGGTTTCTTCCTGAAACCATGGGTCCGGTCAGGGCAAAGTGGGAGGCAAGGAGTGGAGACAGTGGCCCTTCAAAAGAGGCAAGGTAAAGCCTTAATTCTTCCAAATCAAATGAGGGATGAAGACAACAAAGCCCTGGGAATCGGCTACCAAGTGGAGGAGGACAAGCTCTACATGTTAACTTCAGTTAACTTTTCCAAAAGGAAGAAGAAGATGAGAGTTGGAAAAGATCTCCTCAAGGAAGAGGTAAAAGCCGAAACACCAAACCCACTGACTAGAAGAGCTCTCTTAAGCCAGGTAGCTGGGCTGTATGACCCCATTGGCTTAATTACGCCTGCCAAGCAGAAGGGAGCGATTCTTGTTAGAAAAGCGTTCCAAGAGGGAGGAGGTGGCAAACTAACCCTAAAAACCTGGGACCAACCTTTATCAGAAAGCCTCAGAGGAGAAGCCATACAGCTTTTTGAAGAATATGTGCAACTTGGACAGGTGAAGTTCCACAGGAGCCTCACGCCAGCCAACAGGAGAGGTGAACCTTGGGGCATCACTTTTTCAGATGGAAGTGAGAAGACCTATGGAGCTGTGATGTACTTAAGATGGGAGACAAGTCAAGGCCCTGAAGTTAGATTTGTGGAATCAAAAGCAAAACTGACACCCCTGGATCAAAAGGGAGAAGCTGTAAAAGCTGAGATCTGCGGTGCTGTCTTTGCAGCCAGAATCAGGAAGTATGTGGAAAAGCATACTCGAATGAAGATTGAGAGATGGTTCCATCTACTTGACAGCCAAACAGTCCTGGGGGCTATTCAAAGGGACAGTTATGGCTACAGAACCTTCTATGCAAACAGAGTGGGTGAAATCCAGAAGGCTGGACCAGTGCAAGACTGGTGGTGGATCTGTGGAGCTCTGAACATAGCTGACATCATAACGAGGGGGGGTACTCCTGAAGATCTGAACGAGGACTCGACATGGCAAAATGGACCAGAGTTCCTGAAGTGGCCGGTGGAGGAGTGGCCTATTAAATCAGCTGGAGAGGTTGCAGTTCAGGCCAGGGAGAGTGTACAAAATCTCCAGAGGAAGGCATTCTCAAGTGCATTAACAAGAGCTCAAGCAAGGACCCAGCTGAAAGAAGAAAAACAGGCCACCCAGAAAAGGACAGAGGATGAAACTCAAGAGGAAAACCCTGAGTTAAACCCGACTCTTCTTCTGAGAAAGAAACCTATGGGCTGGGTTAAAGATCTTGTGGAAATAAGAAGATTCAGTAGCCTGTCCAGACTGGTGAGAGTAATCGCCTGGGTTTGTCGAGCTGCCAAGCAGTGGCTGAGGAGAAGGTGCCAATTCCCAAAACAGTCAAAGGGGGAGGAAACATCACCTAAGCAAGCTGTACTGACTGTCAAGGAGCATGAAGATGCACTCAAAGACCTCTTCCTCGCAGCTCAAAAAGGTACCAGTTTTCCAGACACAACTCTGAATAGATTGGCAGTATACAAGGATGTGAACTCTGAACTGCTACTTTGTGGAGGCAGAATTCAGATGTTCAACGAAGATAAGACTGCAGTTCCAGTATTACCATTTGAAGCCTGGGTGTCTACATTACTGGCTCAAGAATCCCACAAAGCAAGCCATGAAGGAGTAGCAGGAACCCTTCTCCGGATGAGGAAAAAAGCCAGGAGTAAGAGATGTACTTGTGAAAACCTTTCCTAGCTATCCTGTTCCCATCACAAAACCAAAAGGCCGAGAAGGGACAGCTAAAGCAAATGATGAAAGAACTAAAAGATTCCAAAGAAAAATCCCAGCTACAGTTCTTCATAGAGATGTCAGACGGCTTGTCATTCTCCTTCCCATTGAAGAACAACCTGAAACGTGAAGAAGTTGTATGACCTCTCTGGATTTGAAGACCAGGAGCTCAAGTGGGAGGTGTTGAGCTAAAGCACAGAAAGTGGGAAAAAACTACATTTCCCAGAGTGCACCAGCAGCAGCAAACCAGCTGAATCTCCTGATCTGCCACTAATTGAAAGGCAGCAAACCAGCTGCATTTTCTGAGCTGCCACTGTTTATGAGCAACTGAGGAGCAGAAGGTCAGTCAGTGTGGAAAAAGCTTTCAGGAGGAAGAGTCAGTTTGGAAAAAGCCAGAAGGAAGCAGGATTGACAACACTGAAAGGAAACTAGTTCACTCGAGGGGGGGTTCATCCCAAAGACGCCAAAGGTCGGTGCTACATTTGTTTGACTTCTATATTATTTCCTAAACAAAAGTAGTTGATTTTATCTTCTGAAATTCTGTTAAATATTTAGAACCCTGCTAAAAATGTTAAATGCTAAAAATCTGTTTCATAAGCCCTGTTAATGTGTTTCATAAGAGTTATTTAATCATGTTTGGGAAATGAAGTTAAAACATTTTGTGAGTCAAGAATTAAATTTGATTTTCTTGTGTTGAAGGTTTACAACCTGAGAAAGACGTATGACTTTGAAGAAAATAAAGTGATAAAGTGGCAAATCTGAGTTGTCCTCGCGTCCTTTGGCCAGTTGAACCATAGAGGAGGACTTGACAGTTGTTCTCGGCCATGTCTGACATTTGTGTCATTGACTGTAAATAATAATATACTTTGGGTGAATATGCTTTGATGATACACATTTGAAATTGCTGATATATTGGAATGTACAAAAAACAATGAGGACTTAGAGCAGGAGTGTCAAAAATACGGCCCGCGGGCCGGAACCCACCCACAAGGAGGTTCGATCAGGCCCGCAGGAATTTTTAAAAGTGAAAAAAATACATAAAAGACATGGACTGAATATTTTTAATAAGGTGCAATTGATGGAGTATCTGCTGGGGAGACACTGTTTTGATCAGAGTAGAAGGCAACATTGTTTTGATCAGCGAAGACAACAGCAGTCTGTCACTGAGACAGACCCAACACAGCAGACGCGATCAAGGACATGTGAATACTTTTTTCGTTACTGAATAGCACTCTCTTTAGTTTGTAAGGTGTAGGCAGGGATTAAATGTAAATTTTATATGCACATGTGTAAATGGTTGAAAAATTCCTTTCTTTATAAATCTCGCTTAATCTTAAAATGCATTCCTATATTTTTCAGGAGACAGGTGACAGGAGCAGAAAGCAAAAGTGTCCACCTTCGTCGAGAGCCAAGCAAGAAGGGAAAATTTGATGATATATGGAGGTGCAATAATCCAAACAAAAAAAAGAGTTCACCTGGAGTAATAGAGATGCTACCAGGCGGTCACGTATCGACTTCTGGCTCGTATCTCAGAAACTTGGCATCAATCCAGTTTCGGTTGATATCATTACAACACCTTTAACTGACCATCATGCAGTCCTCATCTCAATCCCTTTAGACTCAAACTCTCCTAAAATATGTAAAAGTGTCTACTGGAAGCTTAACAACTCTCTATTACAGCATAAAATGGTTCTATCTGATATTGAATGCCTTCTTAAAAAGTTTTGGAACAAAGCATAAGATGACAATTCTTTTCGTAGCAACTGGGAACTATTTAAATTTGAAACCGGTCAATACTTTAGGGAAATATGGCAGTAATTTAGCTAAAGCCCGTCGATTAGAAGAAGACACGATAGTCTCTAAAATAATCGCCTTATCCCTAAAAAAAAACCTGATAACATGTCAGATGAAGACAGACTACTACTAACCTCAGAACAGGCTAAACTAAATGAAGTATATCTTGGCAAAGCCAAGGGAGCGTTTGTAAGATCAAGGAAAAGATGGATCGAGGAAGACGAACAAAATTCATCGTATTTTTTTAATCTAGAAAAACACCATCGAAAAATCAACTTGATACAGCAACTTAATGTTGATGGCATCATAACTCACGACCCAAAAAACAATTTTGTTTTAAATTTTAGAGTAACCTTTATCGATCCAAATACTGTGAACACTCGGCAACCTCTTTTCTAAATTCTATGAGCAATGTCACACAGATAACTCAAAGCGACAAAGACTTCTGTGACAGAATTATTCATTTAGAAGAAGTAGTTTTTGCTATTGAACACCTCAAAGCGAACAAATCCCCCGGAGTCGATGGCCTCACAGCAGAGTTTTATAAAACCTTCGTAAAAGACCTGGCTCCCTTTTTCCTTGAAGTTTTTTCAGAAAGCATCGAGAAAGTTTGTCTACCCCCTTCATTGACACAGGGATTGATTACTCTGATACCAAAACCAAAACGAGATCATCCTTCATTGAAAACTGGAGACACATTTCTCTATTAAATAATGACTATAAAGTATTTGCTTCCATAAAAGCTAGGAGAGTCAAAGGTGTACTCAACCCAATTATTGATGAGGTTCAATCTCAAGATCAAGGAATCAAGGTCATCTTTATTGTCAAATATGCTTACATGTGACATGCAGCATAGATGAAATTCTTTCTCTCAATCCTCCGTGCAATATGCATGAAAACATGCTGTGCATTAAACACACAGCTGAGAAGATAGCAGCTACACTGTATAAAATACATAATATGCAATCTGAGCAGTATAAACAATATAGACAATATGGACAATACAACAGCATAAACTTGTGGCTAATGTGGTAAAGTGAGGTAGTGCATTGTGCAATACGCAATTCGCAATATGTCGATGTTGGATAATGAGGGGAGGGTCATAGTCTGTGACAGGAGGCAGGGGTTGGGCTGAGGCAGAGGGTGGGGAGAGCGGGCAGAGCAGGGAGGGAGTTGAGTCTCCTGACCGCCCGGTGGAAGAAACTGTTTTTGAGCCTGCTGGTTCTGGCACGGAGACTTTGCAATCTCCTTCCTGACGGCAGCAGGCTGAAGAGGCTGTGGGATGGGTGGGTGGGGTCACCTGTGATCTGGATGGCTTGGCGGGTCAGACGGGAGTGGTAGATGTCCACGAGTGGGGGGAGAGAGACACCAATGATCTTCTCAGCTGCTCTCACGGTGCGCTGCAAAGTCTTTTGGCAGGACACAGTGCAAGCACCATACCACACAGTGATGCAGCTGGACAGGATGCTCTCAATGGTGCCTGTATAAAATGTCTGCATGATGGGGGGAGGGGCTCTTGCTCTCCTCAGTTTGCGGAGGAAGTACAGGCGCTGGTTGGCTTTTTTGGCCAGTGATGATGTATTGTGGCTCCAGGACAGGTCTTCAGAGATGTGCACTCCCAGGAACTTGGTGTTGCTTACTCTCTCCACTGTGGCACCATTGATGGTCAGTGGAGCGTACTGGGGATGCGTCTTTCGGAAGTCCACAACAATCTCCTTTGTCTTCTCCACATTCAAGTGGAGATTGTTGTCTTTACACCACAAGGCCAGCCTGCTCACCTCACTCCTGTAGATTGTCTCATCGTCGTTGTTGATGAGACCCACCACAGTCGTGTCATCCGCAAACTTAACGAAGAGATTGGAGCTGGACGAGGGAGTGCAATCGTGGGTCAGCAATGTGAAGAGGAGGGGGCTCAGCACACATCCTTGTGGGGCACCTGTGTTCATCATGATGTTGCTGGAGGTGTTGCCGCCGACCCGAACTGCCTGTGGTCTCTCCGTCAGGAAGTCCAACTGTCACGTAGCGAGGTGGTGGTGGACCTCAAAAAAGCAGGCAGGAGGGAGGAGCAGGGTGAACTTGACAAATTGTATTTAATAAAACAGAGAAAACTGAATCCTAAACAGACAAAGTGCTAACAACCAAAACAAATCCAAAGTATCAAACAAAACCATGACTGAAGCAAAAACTATCACTAAACGAAACAAACATGACAAACAAACCTGACAGCTGCTAACAAGCAAACGATGACCTGACACGGAGTGGTCGGGCATCAAGTCTTTTAAAGTGGCACTAATTACACAATGACCAACAGGTGTGCAGCTGCAGGCGGAGCCTCAGAGTGCCACCTGTTAGTCACAAACCGATCCATGACACCAACAGCCAGTTGCACAGGGAGGTGTTGAGACCCAGGTGGTCCAGTTTGTGGATGAGCTTCTGCGGGATGATGGTGTTGAATGCTGAGCTGAAGTCGATGAACAGCATTCTGACGTGTGAGTTCTTGGTCTCCAGGTGTGTGAGGGCTGAGTGGAGGGCGGTGGAGATGGCGTCTGCTGTCGATCTGTTCTGCCGATATGCAAACTGGTAGGGGTCCAGGGTGAGGGGGAGGGCAGACTTTATGTGCTGCATGACTAACCGCTCGAAGCACTTCATGAGGATGGGGGTGAGTGCGACCGGGCGGTAGTCATTGTAGCTGGAGGGCGACGACTTCTTCGGGACCTGGATGATGGTGGTGGTCTTGAGACAAGTGGGGACAACAGCCTGGCTCAGTGAGGTGTTAAAGATGTCTGTGAAAACATCTGTGAGCTCCTCAGCACAGTCTCTCAGGACGCGACCAGGAATGTTGTCAGGACCTGCCGCTTTCCGTGGGTTTGTTCTCCTGAGGGAACGCCTCACACTATCCTGTGAAAGCGTCAGCACCTGGTCACCAGGAGGGGGAGGGGTCTTCTGTGCTGGGGTGTTGTTGTCTGTCTCAAAACGGGCAAAGAAGTCGTTCAGGTCGTTCAGCAGAGAGATGGAGCTGTCACAGATGTGCGGAGAGGGCTTGTAGTCCGTGATGGTCTGGATCCCCCGCCACAGGTTCCTGGTGTCTCCACTGTCTTTGAACTGGTCTGCAATCCTCCTTGAATATTGTGTCTTGGCCAGTCTGATGCCTCGTGACAGATTGGCCCTGGCAGTGCTGAGGCCCACCACGTTTCCAGCTCTGAAGGCAGTGTTCCTGGCCCTCAAGAGCCTGTGGACCTCAACCTGTCAGCCATGGCATCTGATTGGCCCGGATGGTGATGGTTCTGGAGACCGTGGCATCATCCGTGCACTTCCTTATGTACGACGTGACGGTCTCCGCGTACTCGTTGAGGTTGGTCGTTGCATGTTTGAACACACTCCAGTCCGTGGTGAAGAAACAGTCTTGGAGTGCTTCTATGGAACCCTCACACTCGTATTTGCTTCCTCACTGGTTTGATGACTTTCACCAGTGGCCTGTATGCTGGCATTAGCATCACAGTGGTGTGATCTGAGGCACCAAGGTGGGGGAGGGGGAGGGCTTTGTAGGATCCTCTAACTGTAGTGTAGACATTGTCCAGAGTGTTTGTGCCTCTTGTGGGAAAGTTGATGTGGCCATGGAGGTGTGGATTGAAGTCTCCAGCCAAGATGAGAAAGGCGTCGGGGTGGGCTGTCTGCTGCTCACTGATGTGCTGATGGAGTTCAGACAGAGCCATACTCCTGCTGTTGGTTGAGCCAGGGGGAATGTATATTGCTACCAGCAATATGGCACTAAATCTGGTTTCATGAGT